>CAUYTI010025450.1:0-28870 GCA_963575145.1 Galago senegalensis | reverse complement strand
CAGGCGCCCGCCACAACGCCTGGCTATTTTTTGGTTGCAGCCATCATTGTTGTTTGGCGGGTCCGGGCTGGGGATTCGAACCCGCCACCTTAGGTGTACGTGGCTGGCGCCTTAGCTGGTTGAGCTATAGGCGCCGAGCCTCACATTTTGTTGCTTTTAATGACTTTTGGTTTAGTGACTGTGCTCACACTACTATCTCTTTGGGTTTGTTATCATATCCCCCAATCTGGTCCACTCTTGGTATATGGTAGGTTCCCAGTCTTTTGAATGAATGACCCTATCTCAATAATTACTTTATTGGGGGCACTGGCCCGATATACCAAGGGTGGCAGGTTTGAACCCCACCCCAGACAAACTGCAACAACCACAAAAAATAATAATAATTACTTTATTGGAGAACATAATCTGAGGACTATGTTCCTATATGTTGAGCCATACTTAGAACCTGTTCAGGAAGACTCAGGAAAGACTAGAATTTTACCCAAACACATCTATGCAAGTTGTAAAGATGCTCAGAGATAGAGACTTCATGTCCTCACTGTTTACTGTCAATAGGTCACAGAATCGGCCTATATGATGGGAGGCCCTGACTCACAGATTACCTGCCATTCACCATCATTTAAATCCTGCTATTTTTCAGTCTCCCAAGAGGCTGGAAAAGGTGTTTAAACTACAAAAATGTCAATAATGGCTACCGCTGGGTTATAAGATCAGGGGTAATTTTGATTTTCCTATTTCTGTTTTTCCTACAAAGTATTACATTTTTTATTTGGAAAAAATTCTTTCTCATTTCAACCATAAAACACAGAGCATTTAGATTAAGATGGCAGATATGAGTTTTTCCCTCTTATTTTTCCTTCTTTATACTTGTCTATATTTTCCAAATCTAGAATGAATATGTGCTACTTTTATGAGGTGAAAATAAAGCTTTCGGCTCAGTGCCTGTGGCTCAAGCAGCTAAGGCACCAGCCACATACACCTGAGCTGGTGGGTTCGAATCCAGCCCAGGCCTGCCAAACAACAATGAGGGCTGCAACCAAAAAATAGCCAGGCATCCTGGTGGGCACCTGTGGTCCCAGCTACTTGGGAGGCTGAGGCAGGAGAATCACTTGAGCCCAGGAGTTAGAGGCTGCTGTGAGCTGTGATACCACAGTACTCTGCCCAGGGCGACAGCTTAAGGCTCTGTCTCAAAAAATAATAATCATAATAATAAAGCTTTCAATGCAATATAGCTCAACAATGTGAGAACATCTTTCTCTCTTTTTTTTTTTGTAGAGACAGGGTCTCACTCTTACTCAGGCTGGTCTTGAACTCCTGCTGTCCTCCCACCTTCTGGAGTGTTAGGATTATAGGTGTGAGCCACTGCACCGAGCCTGAGAACATCTTTCATAATAAATTCCTCCTTTCATTTTACTTAAAAAAAAAATGTGGGAACCCCCTAGAAAGGCCTGAAAGGATGACCTGAGCTGGTTTATACTAAAATTAGAGAACATGGCAGCTCCCTGCCTGATCCTTTAGGTTTTTAGGTGGAGATTTCAGAACCTCACTAAGGTGCCCATCCCAATTTTTAATCCTTCTTAATGACAGAAGGCTGAAGTCATATCTACTATAAATGCTTCTGGCCTCAATTTAAGCTATTTCCTTTATTCTTTACAAAGAAGGAAAAAAGTATTTAAAATACATTTTAAAACCAAAATCCTAAGAGATCGGTGCTAAATCGATGAGATTGGCAAATGGGTTTTTAGTGTTTTATAATAAAAACATAAACTTACACCAGGGCGGTGCCTGTGGCTCAGAGAGTAGGGCGCTGGCTCCATGTACCGAGAGTGGTGGGTTCAAACCCAGCCCCAGCCAAACAGCAACAACAAAAAAATAGCTGTGCATTGTGGTGTGTGCCTGTAGTCCCAGCTACTCAGGAGGCTGAGGCAAGAGAATTGCTTAAGCCCAGGAGTTGAAGGTTGCTGTGTGCTGTGATGCCACTGCACTTTACTGAGGGCAGGGCGACAAAATGAAACTCCGTCTTTAAAAAAAAAAAAAAAAAAACTAAACTTATACCCTACCCCAAATGGCTTTTCTTTACTTCTCTGCAAAAGTCCACAGTAAAAAACCAAACCAAATAAAAATACTTTTCTTCCCCCTACTCGTTTAATGATTTTAATGTCTAAATGTTAAGGTGAGACCTTATTTAAATGACTTTTCACAGGTTTCAACTCTTGAATATCAATACCACCATGTGAAGTGAGAAAGCTGGGGCTAGTTAAAGAAAGGAACTTTCTCAAGATCACACAATTAGTTGTTGCTGGAGTCAACATTTAAACCCTAATCCAGGGGTCCTCAAACTTTTTAAACAGGGAGCCAGTTCACTGTCCCTCAGACCGTTGGAGGGCCAGACTGCAGGTCCCGGGAGAGTCGGCTGATAAGCAGGACAGGCAGTGGCTGCAAAAACACCGGGCAGGCCGGATAAATGTCCTTGGTGGGCCACATGTGGCCTGAGGGGCCGTAGTTTGAGGACACCTGCTAATCCCTCATTCCAAATGCTTTCTAAGGCCTTACAAACATGTGGTAGCCTCAAAAATGGACCCTAAGGACTCCACCTCCTGACACTCATGTTTTGAATAGGGCTGAAACTGTGTAACCAACAAGGTATTTTGGAAATGACTATATGTGACTTCTGGGGTTAGGTCAGAAAAAACACTGCAGCTTTGCCTTGTTCACTTGGATCACATGCTCAGGGAGAAGCCAGCCACCATGTCATAAGGACACTAAACCAGACTTATGGAGAGACCACAAGACAGTAGTGCCAGA
Source organism: Galago senegalensis (assembly GCA_963575145.1). Lineage (NCBI taxonomy): Eukaryota > Metazoa > Chordata > Mammalia > Primates > Galagidae > Galago > Galago senegalensis. The sequence goes on along the minus strand of CAUYTI010025450.1, from coordinate 26,065 downwards.
CAGACTTTCAAACAACTTCAGTCTTAGCCAACATCTTGGCTGCAACCTCATAAAAGACCCAGAGCCACAGGCCAGGCGTGGTGGCTCACACCTGTAATCCTAGCACTCCAGGAGGCCAAAGTGGGTAAATAACTTGAACTCAGAGCAGCCTGAGCAAGATCGAGACCCCATCTCTATTAAAAATAGAAAAAACTAGTTGTGCAGCTACTTGGGAGGCTGAGGCAAGAGGATCTCTTGACTCAAGAGTTTGAGGTTGCTGTGAGCTATGATGACACTATGGCACTCTACTCAGAGTGACAGAGTGAAACTGTCTCAAAAATAAGAATGAAGGAAGGAAGGGAAGACGGAAGGAAGAAAGAAAGAAAGGAAGGGAGAGACGAGAGGAGGGAGGGAAGGAAGGAAGGAAGGGAGAGAAAGAAAGAAAAGGAAGAAAGATTAGCTGGGCACTGTAGCAGGCATCTGTAGTTTCAGCTATATGAGAGGCTAAGGCAGGAGGATCCCTAGAGCCCAGGAGTTTGAGGTTGCTGTGAGCTAGGCTGATGCCATGGCACTCTAGCCTGGGTGACAGAGTGAGACTCTGTCTCGAAAAAAAAAAAAAAAAAAGACTCACAGCCACAATATCACCCAAATTAGCTGGATTCCAGACCCACAGAAACTGTGATATAAGAAATGTTAAAAAATCACTGAGTTCTGAGGTCATTTGTTACATAGCAATTGATAAAGCACCTCCTTTTCTGGGTGTTTCTTACCTTTATGAAATACGTTAGAAAGCGATGGACTGGCTCGGCTCAAGCGGCTAAGGCGCCAGCCACATACACCCAGGGTGGCGGGTTCCAATCCCCAGCCCGGGCCCTCCAAACAACAATGATGGCTGCAAACAAAGAATGGCCAGGTGTTATGGCGGGCGCCTGTAGTCCCCACTACTTGGGAGGCTGAGGCAGGAGACTCTCTTGAGCCCAGGAGTTGGAGGTTGCTGTGAGCGTGATGCCACGGCACTCTACCCAGGGGGACAGCTTGAGGCTTCATCTCAAAAAAAGAAAGCGATGGACTGGGCGGCACCTGTAGCTCAGTGAGTAGGGCACCAGCCACATACACTGAGGCTGGCAGGTTCGCAACCCAGCCAGGGCCAGCTAAAACAACAATGACAACTGCAAGAAAATAATAGCTGGGCATTGTGGTGGGTGCTTGTAGTCTCAGCTACTTGGGAGGCTGAGACAAGAGAATTGCTTAAGCCCAAGAGTTAGAGGTTGCTGTGAGCTGTGATGCCACAGCACTCTACCCAAGGCCACAGCTTGAGACTCTGTCTCAAAAATTAAAAAAATATATATAGGCTCAGCACCTGTAGCACAATGGTTACAGCACCAGCCACATACACCAAGGCTGGCTGGTTCAAACCCAACCCTGGCCAGCTAAAAAACAATGACAACTGCAATACAAAATAGCCAGGTGCTGTGGCAGGTGCCTATAGTCCCAGCTCCTTGGGAGGCTGAGGCAAAAGAATCACTTAAGCCCAAGAGTTGGAAGTTGCTGTGAGGTATGACACCATGGCATTCTACTAGGGGGTAACATAGTGAGACTCTGTCTCAAAAATGATAAATAGGGCAGTGCCTGTGGTTCAGTGGGCAGGGCACCAGCCTCATATACTGAGGGTGGCAGGTATAAACCCGGCCCCGTCCAAACTGCAACATGAAAATAGCCGGGCATTGTGGCAGGGTGAAGTCCCAGCTATTTGGGAGGCTGAGGCAAGAGAATCGCGTAAGCCCAAAAGTTGGAGGTTGCTGTGACCTGTGATGCCACAGCCCTCTATAGGGCAACATAGTGAAACTCTGTCTCAATAAATGAATAAATAAATAAATAAAAGAAAGTAATAGACTATCTTTCAAAAAAAGGCTTGGCGCCTATGGCTCAAGTGGCTAAGGTGCCAGCCACATACACCAGAGTTGGTAGGTTCAAATACAGACTGGGCCTGCCAAATAACAATGAAAGTTACAACTAAAAAATAGGCAAGCATTGTGGCAGGTGCCTGTAGTCCCAGCTACTTGCGAGGCAGAGGCAGGAGAATCACTTGAGCCCAGGAGTTGGGAGGTTGCTGTGAGCTGTAATGCCACGGCACTCTACCCAGGGCAACAGCTTGAGGCTCTGTCTCAAAAAAAAAAAAAAAAAAGAAAGAAAGAAAGAAAACTTTGCTTATACATGTTTATACAAAATTAAGTATAATGTTCCAGGGTGTTAACCCGCTCCTCTGAAGCCATTTCACTATAAAAGTAGTAACAATAGTGGCAGTATTGCCTTTTTCTCTGAGGCCCAGAGAAATAAAAACACTTGTCCACATTTATGGAGCTAATATATGCCAGGGCCAGGATTCAAACCCAATTGATAACCCAACTAACCCAACTCTGTATGTGTATACTCTGCTACCTTGTTATTCTGCCTCCCTGAAATCCTAAATTCAGAGCCACTGCTCTAAACTAAGCAGTCCTTAACCTCTTCTTCCTTCCGCATCTACTCTTTTAATCTTATAGGTCACATTTCTCTGGTTCCATTTTTTTTTTTTTTTGAGTCATAGTCTCACTCTGTCACCTTGGGTAGAGTGCTATGGTGTCATTGTAGCTCACAGCAACATCTAACTCTTGGGCTCAAGAGTTGTGCTGTGTCATTGTAACTCACAGCAACATCTAACTCTTGGGCTCAAGAGATCCTCTTGCCTCAGCCTCCTGAGTAGCTGGGATACAAGTGCCTGCCATAGCCCAGCTAGTTTTTACTATTTTTAGTAGAGATGCGGTCTTGCTCTTGCTCAGGCTGATCTCGAACTCCTGAACTCAAGCAGTCCACCCATGTCAGGCTCCCAGAGAGCTAGGAGACACGGGGCTGGCCTCTTTGGTTCATTTTACTTGTGATTCCTAAGTGAACTACTGTGTATTAGGACCCATTAATGACAAAAAGACAAGGTCCCAGACTTTGAGGGCCCCTAATAGAATAGGATTATAGAGAGGAAAACAAATAATTGCACACATTTTTAAAACCTATAATCTTAGGACCTTTTGGACAGCATCAAACTCTGAAAGGAGGCCTTCATGGAGATGATATTTTAACTGGCCTTGAAAGCCCAAAGGAAAAGGGGGCGGCTTGGATGGATTTGGGGTAGAAGCAAAGTGAATATGATTGTGGGCAACCTCGGTGTGTGTGTGCAAGTGCAAGTGTGTTCATGTAGGGGGGAATCAGCAGTCCAGTGGGGCAGGCACAGGAGACAAAGTCAGAAAAGTGGGCTTGGTAGATCCCAAGCTAAGGTAAGAGTCCAAGTCAACAGTACTCTAATTTGAGTTCAGATACTGGCTCTTACCCACCCCTGTGGCCCCAGACCCAACAGCACAGACCCTGACAGCAGGTTTTCATCAATGTTGGCTGAATGAATTCATTCAAGCAGGGCTGGGAGTTATAACTGGTTTGTAGTCAGGAAGAGAAAGCAAGATACGGTTGCAAGCGCCATCCTTGATTCCTCCTTGAATGTTAGTTCTTCAGCAGGGTTTTCCCTGATGCCCTAAATTCATTAAGACCTCCATACTCCCACAGCACCCCATGCTTCCTTCAACACATAATGAGGAAAAATATAATTCACTCTTGACATTGATGATGACTTCAGTGTCTGCTCCAAACTAGACTGTCAGCCAGATGATGTCAGGGACTACTGGCTTATTCATGGCCCTGCCCTCCATCCTAGAGGAGGGACTCCTCTATTCCAGAAAACACAAGTAACACAGCATGGGGCACCTACTTCCATTGGCACTGGTAACATCCTATGGGAATGTGAGTCCTGTGCTGAGTCCTGGGCACGTACAGCCTAATTAGATACGGTCCCTGCATAACATGAATCCATAACAAGTGATAGTTGAGATAGCTGATGTAGTAAGTGTCTTAGTAAATGAAAACCAGGGTACTGTTAGAGCTGAGAGAGGGAGATATCTCTAAGCTGACTGTAGGTAGAGGAGAAATTATTTCCCAGCTCAACAATTACTGTTAATTTGGGCACAAAGTAAACAGTCAAAATTAAATAACTTTCATATGTACTAATAATAATCCCATTGGAAAAGGATGGAGGTAAAGGATTCCATTCACAAGAACAACAAAAAATATTATAACAAATGGAAATAAAGTTAACGTAAAAATTATAACAACTGGAAATAAAATGTGCAAGTCTTAAATGAAGAAAACTACAAAACTCTACCAAGAAGCATACAATCTTGAACCAATGGTGATCAGAGCTTGCCTTAGACTGAAAGATTTTATAGAATGTTGGTATTAATTATCCCAAAATTAGCTCACCTAGTAAAATCATCCCAACGAAGATCTCAGTGAAATTTTATTGGCAAAATCATCCTAAAATTCAGCTGGAAAACTAGATGCATCATTTTCATAATAAAAAGACCTAACATTTTCTGACTACTTGCCAGGTGCCAGGCCCCGACCCAGGGACTGGCTATATTGTATCTCATCTCATCTTCACAACATCCCCTCCCCCCATGAAGTGGATACTGTTTTTTTTTTTATACTGTTATTAACATAACATTGTGCAGATGAGGAAGCAGAGGTGCAGAGAGAAAAAAATAACTTGTTCAAGGTCACACAACTAGTAACTGGCTGACCTGGGATTAAACCTCCAGGCTATTTGACCTCAAACTCCATGAATTTAACCACTCTACTCTCCTGTTGAGAAAATTTTGAAAGGCCAGGCTCAGTGACTCATGCCTGTAATCTAATCCTAGCACTTAGAGAGACTGAGGCGGGTAGATTGCCTGAGCTCACGAGTTCCAGACCAGCCTGAGCAAGAACAAGACCCCATCTAAAAACTTTTCAGGCATTGTGGTGGGTGCCTGTAGTCCCAGCTACCTGGAGGCTGAGGCAAGAGGATCAATTGCTTGAACCTAAGAGTCTGACGTTCCTGTGAGCTATGACACTAGGGCACTCTATGGAGGGTAACAAAGTGAAACTGTCTCAAAAAAAAAAAAGTTTGAAGAACATGAATAAGCTGGAATTTGTTCTACCAGATATTAAACTATATTAGGTAGCTACCACAACTAAAACAGAACAATTTTGACAAAGGAATAGAGTCAAATTTACTAAGCCAAACGGAGCACAGAAACAGAGTCAAGTGTATAAGGAAATGTAGTACATGATAAAGGTAACATTTAGAATTGGTGGCGAAAAGGTGGAAGTCGGCTCGGCGCCTATAGCTCAACCGGCTAAGGCGCCAGCCATGTACACCTAAGGTGGTGGGTTCGAATCCCCAGCCCGGACCCGCCAAACAACAATGATGGCTGCAACCAAAAAATAGCCGGGCGTTGTGGCAGATGCCTGTGGTCCCAGCTACTTGGGAGGCGGAGGCAAGAGACTCGCTTGAGCCCAGGAGTTGGAGGTTGCTGTGAGCTTTAATGCCACGGCACTCTACCCAGGGGGACAGCTTGAGGCTCTGTCTCAAAAAAAAAAAAAAGAAAAGGTGGAAGTCAGTAACAGAATGGAGCCAGTCATGGTATTGGATACCGGTAGTCTCAGCTACTCAGGAGGCTGATGAGGTAGGAGGATTACTAGAGCCCAGGAGTTCAAGGCTATAGTGTGCAATGATCACGTCTAGGAATAGCCACTGCACTCCAGCTTAGCAACATAGCAAAGTCCTGTTTTGTTTTGTTTTGTTTGTTGTTATTGTTGTTTGTTTTTAAGATTTCAGCCTTATTAGGTAATCTTGGAACTACAGATAAAAACAAAATTGAGACATCATTTTTCAATAGATTAGATTGGCAAAGGTTATACAGATTGGCAGAATTCAGTTTTAGCAAGAGTACAGGGAAGTGGGCACAACTTAGCATTGTCAGTAGAAATGCAATTTCATACAGTTGTTTTAGGAGGCAGTTTAGCAATATGTAACAAAAACCACACTTGCCCTGAGTATATTGAGGTTTGATTAAGGTCTGGCTAACAGGAAGAAATTGTAATGGGAAAACCTTCTGATCTAGTAATTGAATTAGGGTGATTTATCCCAGGAGGAAATTAAGTAAGTAGATAATGATCTTTGTCCAAGGTTACTTAATATATTATTGTGTAAAATGGTAAAAATCTAGAAATGACTTCAATGATCATCAATATTGTTAAATAAATTCTAGCATAATACAATACAATAGAATACTAGGCAGCCATAAAAAATAATATAAATTTATATTTATCAACTGGATATATGCACATGTTCACAACATATTAGTGACAGGTTAAGTACTATGAACTTACATAGTATATTATGAGATATCTAAAGATTATCAGCTCTGTGTGATGGAATTTCCAGTGATTTGTAATTACTTCTTTAAATGTTTCTGTGTGGTTTGAAGTTTTTAATCATTAGAATATATAATTTCATAACCTGACGATTCACTAAAGCTCACACTGCATTTTGCTTTCTTTTCCTTTTTTTTTTTGTAGAGACAGGTTTTTGCTATGTTGCCCAGGCTGGAGTACAATAGTTATCCACAGGAACTGTCATAGTACACCACAGCCTGAAACTCCTGGGTATAAGGGATCCTACTGCCTCAACCTCCCAAGTAGCAGGGATTAAGAGTGTGTACCACCATGCTTGTCTTAATTTAAAAATAGCTGGGCAGCGCCTGTGGCTCAAAGGAGTAGGGCCAACCCCATATGCCAGAAGTAGTGGGTTCAAACCCAGCCCTGGCCAAAAACTAAAAAAAAAAAAAAAAAAAAAAAATTAAAAACATTTATTATACAAAAAAAATAGCACTTAACACCTTCCATGCAAATAGCCAGGTGATGTGGCAGGCGCCTGTAATCCCAGCTACTAGGGAGGTAGAGGCAGAAGAATAACTTGCACACAGGAGTTGGAGGTTGCTGTGAGCTGTGATGCCAGTGCACTCTACCCAGGGTGATAGCTTAAGGCTCTGTCTCAAAAAAAAAAAAAAAAAAAACCCTACCATGCAACTTAGATAAAATATGATAATCGTATTTATTCCCTGCCTCAATCCTACAAAGGAGATAGTCATACATTGTAGCAGTGAGGTGACAACCCAAGGCTCAGAAATGTTAAGCAACTTCCTCTGGACATGTCAGGATTTCAACATCGGTCTGGTGGACACAAGAGCTCTTTCCATAATACTGCACTTCTTTTTTTTTTTTTGCGTTTTTGGTCGGGTTGGGTTTGAACTGGCCACCTCCGGCATATGGGACCAGCACCCTACTCCTTTGCGCCACAGGTGCCGCTGTATACTGCACTTCTTAATAACAAATATTACTATAAATACCTAACAATATATGCATTTTATTGTGGGCCTATTAAGTGCTAGGCACTTGGTGGATACTTCTTTAATCCTTTCAGCAATTCTGCATGATCAGCATTAACCCTTTTATGGAAATGCAATAGCTTGCTGAGGGAATGTAAGTGCTAACCCGGGTTTGTCTAGCTCCATAACCTTGCTGCTACATTTGCCACATTTCCTGCTCATCTAGCAGTGTACTGTCTTCACCTTGCGACATTATTTGCCCCGAGGTCTCTACGTGTTCTTACAGCTCCATTTTGTAGCTCTCTGGTTTGACTGCAGTGCTTAAATATAAATTATGCATTTAGCCACAATGCAAACGTTTACTTTTACCATTTAGGATTTAAACAAGAATGTTGTGAAGCCTCAGTTTATCTGCCAATTTTATTATCTGCACAGAAGCCTTCAGGGTCTTTCAGGAGTCTAGCTCTCAAGTGCTCGGTGACAAAGTTCCCAGAGTGCCAGAGGCTCCCTCCCTGCTCTCCTGACCACACTTTTCCTGCTTTTGCAGCTCAACAGTCCCAGCAGCCAGCAAAACTTACAGGCCAAAGTGGCATTCAGTAGATGCCACTGAAGAGAGGTGAGAAAAAAGCTCTATACCAGGAGAGACAAAAATCTCACCTAGGCAACAGGGAAGAGGGCCTGGGACCTGAGTGAATTTTACTGGGTGAAGTGAGGCTGTAGTGAAAGCAACATGCTCCTGGCGCAATCACTTTCAGCCTTTGCTATCTGTTTTGCTGTGCAGCGGTACAAAATGCTTTCATACGATAAACCTAATTGTTACCACTTATATACATATACATATATATATGTATATATACTTTTTTTTTTTTTGAGACCGAGTCTCACTTTGTCACCCCTGGGTAGAGTGCCATGGCAGCATCATAGCTCACAGCAACCTCTAACTCTTGGGCTCCAGGGATCCTCTTGCTTTATCCTCTCAGGTAGCAGGGACTACAGGACCCACCACAAAGCCCTGCTAGTTTTTCTATTTTTAGTAGAGACAGGGTCTCACTCTTGCTCAAACTGGTTTCAAACTCCTGGGCTCCAGGTGATCCACCTACCTCAGTCTCCCAGAGTGCCAGGATTACAGGTGTGAGCCACTGCGCCCAGCCGTTACCAGTTATGGAAAGCTCTCCACATGCCAGGCACTAGGTGCTTTACAGATTGCTTTCCTATTTATGCATTTATTATGATTATTATTTACTTTTTATCTCTCTCTACTAGCTCCACATAAGCTCCAGGACAGAAGTTTTTTCTTTTTCTTTCTTTTTGCAGTTTTTGGGCTGAGCTGGGTTTGAACCCACCACCTTCCTCTGGTATATGGGGCTGGATAGAGTCTCAAGCTGTCGCCCTAGGTAGAGTGCCATGGTGTCATAGCTTACAGCAAACTCCAACTCAGGCTCAAGCGATCCTCTTGCCTCAGTTTTTCTATTTTTAGTAGAGACGGGGTCTCACTTTTTAAATTTTTTTTGCAGTTTTCGGCCAGGGCTGGGTTTGAACCTGCCACCTCTGGCATATGGGGCCAGCGCCCTACTCCTTTGAGCCATAGGCGTCACCCACGGGGTCTCACTTTTGCTCAGGCTAGTCTCAAACTCGTGAGCTCAAGCAATCCATCCACCTCAGCCTCTCAGAGCGCCAGGATTACGGCATGAGCCACTGCGCCTGGCTCAGGAGGGAAGTTTTTTCTATTGTGTTCAAGACCATGCTTGGCATATGTAAGTATTATAATAGGTGACTGAATTCTCCACAGAGCCCCTTAAAGTAAGGGTGATTTTTAACCCCCACTTTACAGATGAACAACTTGAGGCATAGAGGCACAAGTGACTTTGGCAAAGGTACAGATCCAACAGAAGGCATAGCCAAGACTAAAAATGGGTCAGTAGTCTTTCCCATTACCCTTGCAACTGCCTGGATGCAGAAATGTCCATTCCTGGCTTTGAAGTTGGGAGCTACTACCTGTTTGTAGGACTCCTTAACTAATAATGCTAACACAGTACCAATTAACATTCACTGAGTACTTGCATTCACTACATACCAAGCACCATTCCCAGTGCTTCACATGTTTTGACTCACAGCAACTTAGGAATTACAGTCATGCATTGCATAAGGGCACTTCAGTCAATGAAAGACAGCATATACAGCGCTGGTCCCATCACACTACAGTGGCATATATTGAAACCTGATATGCATCACTTGACACTGGCATTGCAGATCAAGTAGAAGAAATGACTGACATTCAGTAATGGTGCTAGGACATGTTTCTTAGATCAGTGACTCATGACTGTGTATCTCAATAAACTGGGTTTCCCAGTTTTTGTAGTTGTTTTGTTTTCCATATGAAAAATATATACAAGTAAAAATATGCTCTCCAGGTTTGTGTATGTACATTGTAGGTGTTCACAGAATGACAAAATTACCTAAGGATCCATTTCTCAGAAAGTATCCCGTTGTTAGCAATGCATGACTGTACTTGCTGTGATCTACTTTTGACAGTTAGCAATCTAAGTCTCCAGGGAGGTTTAAAAATGTTGCCAAAATCACAAAGCTAGGAAATGGTGAGTTCAGAATTTATAATCCAGCCATCTGGGTCTAGCACCCCACTCCTCACCACTGCCTGTGCTGCCTCAGTGACACACCATCACAGCTGTCCTGTTCAAGGATGGCAAACCAAAGGTCTGGGAAGTGGGCAAAGGTCGGGCCACTCTGCTTAGCCTGTTAGACAACCTCTCATGTTTTCTTTTCATGTTATCTTTTTAAGCCTCACATTTGCCCTATGAAGTTACAGATGAGGACACGGGGGTTCATAGACCAGGGCTAGAAGTAGACAGAAAGTAGATTAGTGGTTGCTTAGGGCCATAGGGTTGAGAGAAAATGGGGAGTGACTGCTAATGGGTACTTTGGGGAATGATGAAAATGAAAATGTTTGAAAATTGATGATAGTGATGGTTGCATAACTGTGAATATACTAAAACAAAACACTGAATTGTATACTATTTAAATGGGTGAATTACATGGTAAGTGAATTATAATCATGTACCACATAAGGACATTTTGGTCAATGACAGGTCCCATATAGATTATAAGACTGTTATTTTTACTGTACCTTGTCTCCGTTTAGATAAGTTTAGATACACAAATAGTTACCATTGCATTACAATTATCCAGGGTATTCAGTATAGTCACATGCTGCCCAGGTTCGTAGCCTAAGAACACTATGCAGTTCCACATAGCGAGATGTGCGGAGGCTGCCGCTGCACTTCTGGGTTTGTATACATGCACTCTGTGACGTTGGCACCACAATGAAGTCCCTAACAACGCATTTCTTAGATCAGTGACTCATGACTGTTTATCTTAATAAACTGGGCATCCCAGTTTTTGTAGTTGTTTTGTTTTTTAAAAAGGGGGGGCCACATGGAATGAAGTTCCAGAAGTGGACCTTGGAACCACTGTCACCTCTTCTTTTCTTCTCACCTCTCCCATCTGTTTCTGCAGCATGTCCTGCTTCTCTGCCCCCACCGCCTGGGCCATGCACCCCTCCTAAGTGGTCTCCTTGCTGCCCCCTTGCTCCCTGTGGTCTGTCCTCTGCAGAGCAGTCATAGTGATCCTTTGAAAGCATTGATGTCAGATCATTTCCCTCTTTGGCTCAGAAGTGTCTAATGGCTCCCTAATAAAATTCCCTTACAATTCAGATCCTGCCCCGGCCACCTTCCCAACTTACTGCCCACTAGCCACACTTCCTCCTTTGCGGCTCCCAAACACACTCCCTCCTCCAGGCCTCTGCACTGTGGCTCCTTTACCCTGGAATACTGTGCCTCCAGATACTCACATGGCTTGCTGTCTAATTTCACTTGGGGCTCTGCTCAACTGTATACACGGCTCCAGAAATACCTCCAATCAAGCCTTGCCCCACCCACCCCTGCTCCTTATTCTCTAACCCCTGACTTGTAGGTTTTAAAATAATTTCAGAGTACTTCTGACCACCTGTCTCCACCACTAGACTCTAAGACCTAGAATAATCCCCAGTACTTAGTAGACGCTCAAAAAATGGATAAATGAATCTGAAGCCAAAGCCCTGGTTCCTTTCTGCCTCTGGACTAATCTAACAAAGAAGCTACCCTTTATCTGTGACCCTCTCTGTGCCAATCTGTGCACTGTTCATCCTGAATTTCTACCAGGTTGGGAGCTATGGAAAGGCGGGGTCTGCAGGCTGTTTTTTCTTTTTTTGAGACAGATTCTCACTATGTTGCCTTCAGTAGAGTGCCATAGCTTCACAGCTCACAGCAACCTCAAACTCTCAGGCTTAAGAGATTCTCTTGCCTCAGCCTCCCAAGTAGCTGGAACTATAGGTGCCTGCTGCACTCCTGGTTTTTTTTTTTTTTTTTTTGGTAGTTGTCATTGTTATTTAGCAGGCCCCGGCAGGGTTCAAACCCGCCAGGCCCAGTGTATGTGGCTGGCGCCCTAACCACTGAGCTATGGCGCCACACCCCATAATGCAGTCTTAAATGACATATGTAAATCTTTTGTTGACAGAACAGGAAGATAAATTTTAAAACCAATGGCAAGAGCTTAATTTCTCAGCTCCTAAACAGAGCAAAAGGGCCACCTTCATGCCCACTATTCTGAAAAATCCCTGGGCCCCACTCCTGGGGCACTTAAGATCTTAGAGTCAAGCTCAAGTGCTCCTTGGAATGCCTTAGGGAGTGACCTGAGCCGGGGAAAGCTCCTCACAGAATGGAATTTGCCAGCTAAGCCCAGAAAACCGTGTGAACCGCAGGCAAACTTAAAGCAAGCACTTAGTGAAATTGCTTTCTGCTATCTCACAGAGAAATAATAGCATGCCAGGCTGGCTTAGGAGAAAATACTCCTGTAAATAGGGCTGTGCTTTACTCCCCAACACCCGCTCTCTCACACACACAAGCCTTCAAGGACTCCCCCTATCAACAGGGAGAGCCACTCCAACACTCCAGGCCGCTCCAGGAACTCTGCATGCGCTTCTCCTCCCTGTTCCTTCCACCGTCTGGCATGCTCTCCCCTCCTTCCCATGTGGGTGAAACTCTACTCATTCTTTGTTGCCTCCTTTGCAAAGCCTTCCTCTCCCACCCCTGCCATATTGCTCCTTTCTGTGACAGGTGACACTTAGTTCTGAGCTGTAGGTGTCAGAACCTACCTAGCCATCTAATTTACCTCAGTGACAAGGTTAAAGATGACAAGAGAACATCCCCACAGGGAACTTACTGTCTAGTGAGGGAGACCAAAGCAAAGAACTACATAATTGCAAATGGGGAGAAGGGCTAAAAAGGGAAGGTGTGGTGAGAGACACCATTACGGCCAGGTGGGGATGACAGAAAATCAGAGCACGTGGGCTTCTCTGAGGAGGTGACATTAACCTGGTTCCTGACAGATGATTAGGAGTATAACCAAGCAAAGAATGAGGAGAAAACTGTTCTAGGCAGAGAGCACGTGTGAAGATACGGAGCCAGACAGGATGGTGGCGAGAGGGGAGGCAGACCTTTTAACAGGTACCAAGCCCTCAGAATTGCTGGCCTTTGTTTTGTCTCCCCTCTCCTCAGAAAGGACACAGCCTTTTATTTTAATCCTCTTCCTGCCTCTAGCTGCAGCCCAAGACACCTGGTGCTTAACAGGCATTCAACGAGGGGGCTACAATGTCCCCAGAGATGGGCTAAGGAGCTCTCCTCCTGCCTTCCCCCCTCCCCCCAATAGCAAGTCCTCAGTGGGCTCCCCTAACTGAAGCACTCAGGCACTGGTTAACCACAAGACTAGTCACAGAAACCAAGGCTGGAATGAGAGCAGCTGCAAGAGCTACAGTTACGTCCTTGACAAATGCCACTGACAACCCTATTTGGCAGATGTGATCACCACATGGTCCTTGGAGACCAGATTCTCAGGGTAAACTTCTATCAGATGGCACTCTGGCATAGGAGGGCCTGACAAAATTATGAGCCCGAAGACTTCAATTATCAGTTCAAAAGTTCAAAATAATTTCCAAGGTTTAGTAGTTTCTTGATTAAAAAAAAAATTCAAAGATAAAAACACAACTGGGTGGCAAGAATTTCCAAGTTGTCCAGGTGCCCTGTCCTCTATCTCCCCTGATGAATTAGCCTCTGGCCCGAGCCAGAATGCTGTCATTTTCAATAACAAACTCAAATTGTACTTTGAATTCTTCCTTTCTGGGAAATGGATTTTCAACTATTCTAAACTACTAATTGTTTAGGCTAAACCATGCTATAGTTTTTCAGCCTTTCTTGGAAGAGAGGGGAAGAGATATTACATATAGTTTGAGAGCATCTTATGAAGAAAGACAATTATAAACTTGTGCCTAAGTCATGCAGGCCACCGTCCTCTTTGTGCTCTTTAAATTTCATGTAGGGATCTTTAAGGGCCTATACTGTGATTTTTTCAACATGCTTCCCTCTAGTGAGGGTAAAAAGGGACTGCAGACATCAGCCTTCTTGGGAAATTCCACTTCTTCAAGACCTTTGCAAATGCTGTACCCCCATCACTTCACAACTACCCTTCCTCCCCTCTTACCCAGCTAACTCCTCCTCCAGATCTCACTGTAAAGTCCATGTCTTCAAAAAGCCCTTCCCTTCTTTACTCACCCCATCTAAATTAGGCCTCCACTATTCTCTTATAAGATCAGTTCATGGTATTTACCACAATCCATAATTATATATTTGTGTGCATTTGGTTAACATTTACCCCTCTTCCTTCCCCATTACAGTGCAAGCTCCATGTAGACAGGAACATGCTGGTGCTACACCCGTATATCTAGTGCCTAAAACAGCTTGGCACATCGTAAGTGCTCTCTTTCTCTCGTTCTCTCTCTTTCTATATATATATTTTTAATGGTTAGCAGCTTTTCTTTAGTTTTTTTCCCTAAAGATGGTATGCCCAATATTGACTCCAGTTTCTTGGGATACAAATTATTCATGCTATCTACAAAACGTAAGGGCTTATTAAAATGTCTGCTTTAGTCCACATACTGTGTTTGTTGCTTTAAATGCTATTGCTGATTCTCACAATTGGCCCTGCAAGGTAGAGATAATCAACCCACTTTATAGACAAGGACCCCAATGTCCAGAGTGGTCAATTAAATTCCTTAGTTATATACCTTGTAAGCAGTGGCAACACCAGACTTTAAACCCTTCAAACCCAGAGTCAAGAGTCTGTGCTCCTTCTGCTCAGTCCTCCTCAAATAGGGTACACAACCCCCGAAAGGTACACCCCAGCAGGCCAAGGAGCATGAGAAACCACCAGACAATGTGTGGCCCACTTTTGGTATTTCTTTTTTTCCTGATGATAACACAAAATATTTTTATGTTAAGACTGACAGATATATTTTAAGGTGTAATGTATAGTAGCACTATTCAAAGGAATTTCAAAAACAAAACACAGAAGTTAAAAAGAAATTTCATGCCCGTTGTTGCCCAGGCCTGTCTTAGGAACTTCCTTGGGAAAACATGAAAAGCACTTATTTGTCACTCTGTCTTCATATTATGTCCTTTTTCCTTGTTGCTGTATTTTTTTAAATGTCAACATTCCAACCTCAATCTTCATTTTCTGCTCCTGTCCGATTAAAATATTTAATGAAAATGGCAGTGTGTCAACCATGGCATTGTCATTTTCGAAGTCGTTTATGAGGACACCTTTGTGTAGGTACAATAAATCTGATTGATTTTTATTACACATCTTAGTTTAGAATCACTTTTACATTCCTAGACAAAGAGATGATACAAATAAATATCAATTGTAAAACTTAGAGCCCCAAGTATTGGCATATTCTTTGTCTAAAGGTAGCCAAAGAGAAGGTCAAGATCAATAGCAACTCCAAGGAGCCATAAAGCCCACCACTTCTTGCCTGCCCCAGGATCACTCCTTTCATAAATAACCTCGAAAGCATTTCATTCAAGAAAGGAGGGCAGGCAGAAAGGTGACAGATTTCTGAACAATACAAGACAAAGAGGGCAGGCAGAAAGGTGACAGATTTCTGAACAACACAAGACAAAGCCTTGCGTGATAGACAGTAGCCAGGCCCACTATTCTTATCCAGTTCCCTCTGAGCATTTTTAGTATGGCTTTTAGAGAACATTAATAGCCCCATTTTCATCCACGGATGGGGTTTAGATGGTCCAAGGTGTTGTTTGCACTATGCCTCCACCTCAAGTGGGAAATGTTGAGGCAGAACTGATATCCTGTGTTAACAGGGAATCGACACTTCTCAGAAACTTGGCAATGGTTCTACATTCAGTGAGGAAGGACTTACTAGAGTCTGACAGGAAAACAAGCAGAGAGCGGCTCATGCCTGAGCTGCAGCTCTCTGGCGCCCTTGGTCATGGAGGTGTGGGTGGAGCAATTCAAGCAGCATGCAGGCTTGGGGGGAACGATCCAACGTTAGGTCAGAGTCTTAAGAAAGTGCTTCATGCCTATGATTTGTGGCCTTGCGCTCTGAATCCAGGGGTCTTGTGACTTTAAAATACCAAGCCAGATACATTCTACTGATCAGAGCACACAGGGGTCTGAAGAAGGTTGCACCAACAGTCTCAAACTCCTTCTGCTGATAATCACTAGATCCTGTTAAGACTTCAGCAGCTGCAGCTGGCATGACGGCCCTCAGATGGCTTGGACCATTCTAGCATGACTACAGACATTAAAAACCTGGTCCCTCAGTGGGCTTGGTGGGTCCTCTATATACTTGGTTCAATTCAGAACTGAAAGCAGCAGCTTTCTGGTGGCAGCAAGACATTCTACCATCTGCTCTATTCAAATATTTATCGGATCCATTCTGAGAGAGGAAAAGCACCAGAGACTGCTTGGAAAGGGACAGCTTCCCTCCAAGTGGGTGTTCCTTTACTGTGTCCACAGACCACCACATGAACACAGCTTAGTACAAGGTGAGTTGGTTTTAAGAATCATGCCTGTCAACCTGGCTTCCTTCTTTTACTTTTGTAGAAAAGTTCTATGTGTCACTTAACCACTCTCGGTCAGAAAAGCCACCTTGAGATCTTAGTATTAAGGTCTGGTGTTACTTGTAGTTTTCAATTCTCAGATATGCTACATGAATATTTTTGGCCTACAGAATTCAGACTAACTTTGAGGAAATATAGTGGGAGAGACGTGTGTAACCAGCAGATAACCATCTTAGGCTATCCACCTCATTGTTTGGTTCCTATTCAAACGGGCAAATTCTTAGTAAACAAGAAAGAAACACGTTTGATCTAGAGAAAAGATGAGGGAAGGCTCCATTATGCTCTGGGAACTGCCAAAAAGGGTCCTTGGGTGCAAAAAGAATGGTTACTAAAAAGGAAATAAGTGGCCAGACAACAGATCTCCATCTTGCAGAATGCTAAAACATTGCACTTGGTACCTCCTCTTTCCCACAGGTTCTGATCCAGAATTGTGCCCTGGGAACTGAGCAGCTGAGTTAAAATATAATAAATAACTCAGGGCCCACCTGAGTCGCCACTGTCCTGAGGCACCGTGCCAGCAAGGTGCACCAGTGTGGCAGACCTGGGGACTCCTATTGTCCCCTCAGGCTTGGCTCATGGACTCAGACATCCCTGTGGGAGTGCTTCCAGCCTGGATTAGTCATTAAATGGGCCTTTAATACAGACAAAAGGCAATAACTACACATTAGTATACTTCTAAAATTAGAAGGGCAAGTTCTGGGTCTTTCTCTCTCTTACAGACACGCATGGACACACTCACAGAACACAGGCACCACTGTGCTCATACACCCATACACACTTAAGAGCTTCTCTGGGGGGAATGTAACAGTCACCTGATGACCAACATAAAACGAAGCTTCAAATCTCAATAATACAAGAAACTAAAACTTACAAACCAAACTAGTATATGTAAACGGGAATTCTGAACTCTCCTCTGAGCCTATTCGATCACACAGCCATTCCTCACCAGTGTCTCAGGCTCCACCTGGAGGGAGCCCCAGTTCTAGGGTTCGGTGAGTTCTCTGCTGAAAGCAGGCAGGGCTCCTTTACTTCCGACGGTTATGTCTTCCCTTCCCACTGCGCTGAGTCTCGTGTCTCCATCTTTGCATCTGCCTAGTGACTCTTTGGCTCTTTATGCCAATATGGAACAAAATGGGGAATTCAAAAGTGCCACTATGTGTCTCCTTCCCTCAATTCTAGTCCCGCCAGTGAAGGCAGAGTCAGCCTCCCTTCTCCCACAAAATAGGCCCACTGTCACTGTAGCGCACACACTGGAGGCAGACGATGGGCCTATCTATGCAAGGATGCTCAGAGGATGTGTGCATGGGAAAAGATGGTGACAAATAAAGAGTAAAGTGACATGGTATATTGTATGACATGGCACTGGCTTGTAGACTCAGGCCTTTGATAGAATGGTCATGGTTTTGAGGTTTTAAAGAAGTTGTTTCCCTAAATGCTCCAAGGAGGCAAAGGGAATGTTATTTCTATTGCTTCCAACATTGAATCCCTCAGGAGCAGAGATTGGAAGAGACTTCCTCATTGAACAGATCCAATTCTCACAGATGTGCATGGAAGCGAGGTTGCTGATGGTGCCCACCTGGGGCCTGGATCCAAATGAGATTTCGCATTTCTCTCTATAAGAACAGGCACGCATTCGAGTTCTAGGGCCTTTCAACCTCAGTGTCATTTTATCCTAAGGCTCCAAAGATGTGGTCCTGCCAAAGTAATTCTGCCCTATTGTTCAACAAGAAGGGAGCCCAGTGTAAAGAACAGGCTAGAAAAGGAGAGGGGAGAGAAGTGAGGGCAGGAGAAGGGGAAGGAAAAGAAGAAAAGGGAGAAGGAAGCAAGGTCACTGGTCATTCTCTTGCTTTCCACTTGGACTACTGCACTTTACCTTACCCATGCATTTCTGAGATGCTAATTAAAAGACGTTTCTGGACTGAGTGCCAGATTAGGACCAGCACGTTCGACCAGATTAAGTTGGTTAATCTGCAAAGAGGCCATTGCTTCTCCTCAGGGGAACAGTTCTGAGTTTAGGCTCAAGTCCTCTCTGCAGCTTTTTGTCTCGTCTCTTCTCTCAGAAGGCAAATGCTGTTTACGCCCTGGGAGAGGAGGAACTGGCTTTACTTTGGAACCAGCCCCCGAGACTGTGGATAAAGCTGAGATGCAGGGGTTCCTGAGGAAGAAGAGGAGGATCCCGACTTCCTTCCACTTTTAGGCCTGCAAAAGTCAAACACACATTTATATTGCACATCCCATCTTCATCCCTGACACATCAAGTACTATTAACATTCCAAGTGGCCTTTCTGCAGTGGCTGAAAACCAGCATACTTTCAGCTATGAAACCACTAGGCTGGCATAGCCTGACCTTCTGGGCAAGGCTAAGATGGCCTCCCAACAGAAGGCGGAGGGAGGGGAAGGGATTCTGATTTTCAGTAATTGTTCTTTCATTAAAATCAAAGCTTCACTGTCATCTTTTTTTTTTTTTTAAGACAGAGTCTCAAGCTGTTGCCCTGGGTAGAGTGCAGTGGCATCACAGCTCACAGCAACCTCCAACTCTAGGGCTTACACAATTCTCTTGCCTCAGCCTCCCAGGTAGCTGGGACTATAGGCGCCCACCACAACGCCCAGCTGTTTTTTGGTTGTAGTTGGCATTGTCGTTTGGCAGGCCGGGGCTGGATTTGAACCTGCTAACTCTGGTGTATGTGGTTGGCGCCCTACCCGCTTGAGCTACAGGTGCCGAGCCACTTGACTGTCTTCTCCAAATTGACAAAACAATATTAAATTTGCAGGTAGAATTTCTTCCATTTGGGGGTTTCTACCTAGTTATTTTCCTGAAACTTTTAATCTCAAATGTAATGAAACAGAATTTCTACTCTTACACCAAATGGATGAGGTAAACTTAGCACAGAGGCCTGGAGCCTGAGTAGTGGATTTCTACATCTACACACCCAGGTTTGAACTTCAGCTCTGCCGCTTACTTGCTGGGTTTCCTTGGATGTGGCTAATTTCTCAAATTTTCTAAGTCTTAGCTTTCTCATCTGTAAAATGAGACTGACAATAATATTTACAATATTTTTTCCAGGAAATTATCAAAAGAATTCTTACAAAGCACTTAGGATGAGACCTGACACCAAGTGGGAACTGAAGAACTGACCCCAATTTCAGCAGGAGACATGCTCCTTACAGGTCTGGGTGCATTAAGCATTCTTGTATTCAGTATACCTGGCATAGTGTCTCGACCATAAATATTTTGGGAAGAAATAAGTAAATGCAGAAGTAATATGGCATTATTTTCTAGCATGTTCTGCAAAGCATTCCATGATAAGCAAACACTCTTGTCACCCTTTACCTTGGTTTGTCCTTGTTCAAATATGTTCTGTTTGTTGTTCAAACACAAGTCATCTAAGCCACTCACCTGGCCTTAGATTTCTTATTTGCAGTGCTTTCGAAGGATGATGCATCCACCTGTATCTCATCTTCATCCTGCAGCGCTGCATCCAGTGCAGCCTGGACCTTGGGGGCGATGGCTGGGCCCTCATAGTCTCTGGTGGTCCGGCTGGGCATGTCCAACTCTAACAGCACAATGTTTTCTGCCTGCAGAATCACAGCCATCACCAGCCATCCACCAGGAGGTTGGCCTCCTTTCAGACACAGGGAGGGCAAGCAATCTAGGTCTCTCCAAGACCAGAACTAATCAGGGCCTGTCACGAAAGAACCTGCCTACAAGAAGTAATGTGGGCTCGGTGTCCGTAGCACAGTGGTTACGGTGCTAGCCACATACACTGAGGCCGGCGGGTTCGAACCTGGCCCAGGTCAGCTAAACAATAATGACAACTGTAACAAAAAATAGCCAGGTGTTGTGATGGGTGCCTGAAGTCCCAGCATCTGGGAGGCTGAGGCAAGAGAGTCGTGTAAGCCCAAGAATTTGAGGCTGCTGTGAGCTGTAACACCACAACACTACCCGGGCAACAAAGTAAGATTCTTGTCTCAAAAAAAAAAAAAAAGTAGTAATGTAGTTTCATCATTTTTTTCCTGGTGGGATTCAGGTGATTTTTATTTTCTTCTCTATGCTTTCCTGTATTTTCCTTCTCTTCCTTTTAAACAATGAACATGTCTTATAGCCTAAGGAAATGATCCAGGAAAAATTATTAATTAAGCAAAACCTATGTATTACTGACAATTTGAAAATAGAAAAAGGTATGAAGAAGAAAATAGTAATTACCAATAATGTCACCACCTGCAGCAGCACTGATGAACTCTGCAGCTGCCGAAGGGAGAAGGCAGTGGGATGTACGTTGAGGGTGTGTGTGACAGCGCACGTGCTTATACGTGCACTTTAAAACCCGACTGGGCCCCACCTCATAACTGGCCTTGTGGATTGATTCCTTCCTTCCTTTGGTATCTGGTGTGAGCCTTTCCTAATTCCTCAGACAAGAGTACAGAGGGAAGAGCACCCACAGTTTCATACCTGCCATCTTCTCCTCTAACTCCTCCTAGTCAGTGAAGCTCTAGCCCCAGGGCTCCAGGGGTGGGGCAGGTGGAGCCACTGCAGGGAGAAGGTGAAGACAGAGAATGGCTCCATTTTCCAGCTTTAGATATTCAGATAGTGCATAAAATTTCTCCAGAAGAAGCATGTCTACTGCTAAAGACATTTGAGAGTCTCTGCTGCTTTAAATTCTACTTTTGAATCCAGTTAGATCCCTAAAACCCAGCATGTTTGATTTGGGCCCTTTAAAATCATGTTTTTGGCTTAAGACATGAAATAACTGGCAAGAGATGCACCATCAGCAACTACTAGAAAAATGCTTCTGAGGATGCTGAGTGACATACCGCTCATCATCCACCATATAAAACCCCACCGATCTTCTTGCACTTCTTTTTCTTTACTTTAAATGAAGTGCCAGAAAGAACAGTGCCCGGGGAACAAACTAATCCTAATCTTCTGGTTGCCAAGGGAGACTCACATTTTTTCCCTTTTAAGTGAAAATCTTTCATTATAAAAATAATGCAGGTTCCCTGTTTATAGTTATAAAATGCAGGTAAGCACTAAGAAGAGAATTTAGGCTGAGCATACTTCCACTAACCGGAGATAACCAGTTCACATTTTGATATATTTCATAACAGACTTTTTTATTCGTATATACACTTCTGGTATAAATTTTCTTATAACTGGGCATTATGTCTCCAAGTTCACCTATTTGCCAGCTACCTGACTCATTACATCAAGTAGGTAGGAGAGTTCAATTAGAGAAAGCAATAGAGGGTCGAGAACATAGCAAGTACTTACAAATAGAAGCTCTCAAGGCATTTTTTTTTTTTTTTTTTTTTGGAGAAAGAGTCTCATTATGTCCCCCTTGGTACAGTGCCATGGTGTCACAGCTCACAGCAACCTCTAACTCTTGGGCTTAAATGATTCTCTTGCCTCAGCCTCCCAAATAGCTGGGACTACAGGCACCCACCACACCTAGCTATTTGTTGTTGTTGTTGTTGTTATTGTTGTTACAGTTGTCATTGTTGCTGTAGCTGGCCCAGGCCGGGTTTGAACCCAGCAGCCTCAGTGTATGTGGCTGGTGCCGTGACCACTGTGCTACAGGTGCCGAGATTCTCATGGCATTTTTATTGTGAAATATTTTTTGGTCATTAAATAGTCCTCAATTACATCACTTTAAATGACTACATGACTGACATGCAATTTTTTCTTTTTTTGAGACAGTTTGTTGCTCTCAGCTGAGTGTCATGACATCATAGCTCACAGCAACCTCAGACTCTTGGGCTCAAGTGATCCTCTTGCCTCAACCTCCCAAGTAGCTAGAACTACAGGTGTGTCCATTACACCCAGCTAGTTCTTCTATTTTTAGTAGAGACTGAGTCTCTCTCTTGCATAGGCATGTCTGGAACTCCTAAGCTCCAGCAATCCACCCACCTCGCCCTCCCAGAGTGCTAGGATTATAGGTGTGATCTACCATGCCTGGCCCTGACATGCAATATGCGAGATGAAAGTACTAGAAGTTCTTTACCACAAGCTCATCTCCTGTCACAAAGCATCTGCATTCTTTCTTGCCTTCCCACAGAACAGTCTGAAGTCTTTTTGGTTTTTTTTTGAGACAGTCTTGCTTTGTTGCCCTTGGTAGAGTGCCGTGGCATCACAGTTCACAGCAACCTCCAACTCCTGGGCTTAGGTGATTCTCTTGCCTCAGCCTCCTGAGCATCTGGGACTATAGGTGTCTGCCAAAATGCCTGGCTGTTTTTTGTTACAGCTTGGCTGGGGCCGGGTTCGAACCCACCACCCTCATTATATGGGGCCGGTGCCCTGCTCACTGAGCCACGGGCGCCGCCCTGAAGTTTATTGTTAATGTTTGCTGTCCACTATGAACAGATGGCTGCACTCTCCTCCTTCCCTAGTCTTGACTTTTTAAATCTTATTCTAGAGGATTAAACATCATACTTACTACAACAGCCACCAATATCACAATCTGTGTCTCATGTGATCATTTATTCGGTCGCAACATTATTCTACTTTATTATTATTATAAGTTATCATTATTGTTATTAATTTATTTGTCATAATTGTTGTTATTGTTATAAATATCTTCAACTACTTCTAGAAAGCACCAGGGCACAAACTCTGGGCAGAACATTGCCCTAAGGGTTTACATAGATCTAAACTACTTCAAAGAAGAGAAAAGGAAAAACCCCCAATCTTCTCACCCTGTATCGAGCCTCTGGACGCATCATCATGGACATTCTTGCATGCTGGCTCAGTGGTCTCTTATACCCCACAGCTGAGACTGGCCGCTTCATCATCTGCTGATTCCTAGAAATGGACTACAGCATTAGAGGCCTGGCTGAAATGTGTCCCACAGCCTCGGCCCCGGGATTGGCCCTGTGGAACAAGCACTTAGAAAACTGAGCCAGACAGAACCTGAAGCAAGTAACTCTCTGGACCAAGGAATGATGTAAGTAGGGCAGGAGCTGCTTCTATTTTCTGCTTGAGTTGCTTTCTGATTCAGATGTGAGTGTCATTCATCTTTTAAGCCAGAAGGGAGCTTAGTCATCATCCAGTTCTTAGATGGCAGACACAAAAGCCTAGCTGTCAACATTCCCCACCTCTGCATCCTTAGCAGACGACTCCCATCTTCCCAGCAGGGCTCAGATTCAGACTGAGAGTCCTCAACACTGTGGGTCAGGCTGACACACAGAAAACACTTCTGTGCCGTCCCTCACTTGGCCTAGCACATGCTTCACTCCACAACTAGGGAAATGGAAATGCAGGAGCTTGAGTAAGGTCGTTAGTTTACTGTGACAAAGTCTTCCAATTGCTATTTCCACACTCATCAATAAACTTTTACCTCGTGGATCCCCAGCAACTACAAAGTTAGAAATGCCATTGACTCTTGGTTAAAATGAATCCAACTGTGCTCTTACCATACCCTTTTGTCCAAGACCAACCGTATCAACATTTTTGCCCTTCTCCCCCCATGAAAGTCTACTTAAAGTTAATAGTGACTTACTCCAGTCTGGTTATAGGGTGTAATTTCCAATGATCTTCCTCTTCATCAAAGAATGATCTATTCATAATTTTATTTTTTTCTTCCAGAGGAATAAAGTTTTCTATAATAAGATGCCTGTAAGAGCACACAGAACATGGGTGAATACAGATGAAGAATACACACGGAGTGTTGGCTATCTGGTCTCATGTACAATGAGTAATTAGATAAGACTCAAGGAATCCAGCAAACATTTACTGAGCAGGTACTATGGACCTAACATCATGCAAAGAGCTAGGATACAGATATAAATGTCACATTCATGCCTGAGACACAGAGGTAATGGTGTAGCACTCTTACATATGACAGGTGCTGACATTGGTCTGATTTAGAAATATGGAGAAATTACTTCTGCCAGGGCAGGATCAGCTTGAGGATGTGAATAGGCTGAAGAAGGAGGCAATGCCTGGGACTATATTGGTGGAGGGCCACTGGTGCTGCTAACCCAGGTCAGTAACTTCTAAAATGCCAAAAACAAGGCTGGGCATGGCGGCTCATGACTGTAATCATATACTCTGGGAGTGTATCACTCTGGGAGGCAAGGCAGGAGGATCCCTTGAGCTTAGGAGTTCAAGACCAGCCTGGGTAAAAGCAAGACCCCATCTCTACATCAAAAATAGAAAAATTAGCTGTTGTGGTGGGTGCCTATAGTCCCAGTTACTCAGGAGACTGAAGCAGGAGGCTCGCTTGAGCACAGGAGTTTGAGGTTGCTATAAGCCAGGCGGAGGGCATAGCACTCTAGCCTGGGCAACAGAGTGAGACTCTGTATCATTCCTAAATAAATAAATAAAATGCTGAAAGCTGGCTGTGTGCAGTGGATCATGCCTATAATCCTAGTAGTTTGGGAGACCAAGCAGGAGGATCGCTTGAGCGCAGGAGTTCGAGACCACACTGAGCAATATAGCGAGACTCTTGTCTCTTAAAACAGAAAAAATTAGCCAAGTGTGTGGTGGTGTGTGCCTATGGTCTCAGCTACTCAGGAAGCTGAGGCAGGAAGATTGTTAGAGCACAAGAGTCTGAGGTTGTAGTGAGCTGTGATCATGCCACTGAACTCTAGCCTGGTCAACAGAGTGAGCCCCTGTCTCAAAACAAACAAACAAAAAGTTGCTGAAAACATTAGAAATTAAGCTGCCTTCCTCTAGTCCCAAGGCTTGTTGTTCAATCTGGAAAATGTCCCATTCTAATCAACCAAGACAAAGAACAGAACCAAATGGATTTCAGTCCCTTAGTGCACTGAGTATGAAGGCCATTCCTGAGAAGTCTCTGCCTGACCAGTGCCCAGGAAACATTTCAAACAAGGAAACCAGAACCCACTGGGCTGCATCTCTCCATGGTGATGACTGACTCCTATCACAGCTCTGCCTTCACTCTTTCAAAACCTTAGGACAGAACAATGCCAAAGGACTGCTTATGTGGGAGCAACGCAGAACAAACACCACAGAAGTGTTGGGGACTGTGAGAAACAGGCTGACTCACTGTTTATTCAAAAGATATAAAAAAGAGCTACAACAATGAAAAATGGCTGCCTTAGGAAAAAAGTATTTTGGGGAGATAATATTTTCTGTCTTTGTTTTCCATAACCTATATTTAAGTTTTTCTGATTTTTATATCAGAAAATGTAAAAAACATAATTACCCACAATTTCAGTATCTAGAAATAACTATTAGTAATATTCTGATATATATTTTATTCTGACCTTTTTTCTAGATGTACATACATACAAAGAGCATAGTATAACACACATGTTTAATATTAAGGGTTCCTTTCCAAATTTGAAATTTGGTCATTAAAAAATTTCTCTTGAGGTTCAGCGCCTATGGTCAGTGGTTCAGCACCGGCCACATATGCCAGGGCTGGCAGGTTTGAATCCAGCCTGGGCCTGCCAAACAATGACAACTACAACCAAAAAATAGCCAGGCATGGTGGGCACCTGTAGTTCCAGCTACTTGGGAGGCTAAGGCAAGAGAATTGTTTAAGTCCAAGAGTTTGAGGTTGCTGTGAGCTGTGATGCCATAGCACTCTATCACAGGTGACATAGTAAGACTCTGTCTCAAAAAAAAAAAATTCCTTTGAAAAGTTTTTCTTGGCTCGGCACCTGTAGCTCAACCAGCTAAGGCACCAGCCACGTACACCTAAGGTGGCAGGTTCGAATCCCCAGCCCGGACCCGCCAAACAACAATGACGGCTGCAACCAAAAAATAGCCGGGCGTTGTGGCGGGCACCTGTGGTCCCAGCTACT
>CAUYTI010025449.1:0-14963 GCA_963575145.1 Galago senegalensis | reverse complement strand
CTGAAAATAAGACACTGTCTTAAGATACACTAGGGCTTATTTTCAGGGGATGTCTTATTTTTATTAAGTATAATACAACAATCTACATTTATTCAAATACAGTTAAGTCATCTTCTTCTGGAACCTGACAGGGGGAGCCAATCTTGTTGGTGGGGCTGGCGCTAGTGATGCGTGAATTCCTTTCCCCTAGCTGTTCACATGTGCACAATAGGATGCCTGCGACCACAATTACCACGTGCGCACCTGCACAAGTGCGAGCAGCTCAGAGAAAGGATCTATGGCAGATAAAAGGTATTCCAGTCTTCCTTATTGCTCTGCACTGAAATGCATGGTGTGGCTATGCAGATGCACTGCATAGCCACGCCCATCACTGGGTCTTATTATTGGGGTAGGGCTTATATTTAACAAATGCATAGGAATCCGGCTAGGGCTTATTTGGGGGGTAGGTCTTATTTTTGGGGAAACATGGTAGGTGAGATTTTGAATGTTCTCAAAATAAAGAAGCAATACATGTTTAAGGTGATGGATATGCTAATTGTTATAATCTGATCATTACACATTGTACTCCATAAATATGTAGAATTATATATACCATAGGTATAATTATATACATAGTATATAAATATCCATTAAATTAAAAAATGTATATGTGACCCTATCACCATCAGATTTGTTATATGATGCTCACTAACTTAGCATGTGGGTGATTTTCCTCAAATTTCTGTTAGTTTGATTAATGAATCTTTTCTCAGGTCTACAGTCAGGCCAATGCCCAGATTCTAGTACCATTTATGTTGTGTGACTTGGCTAAACTCAGGTAATCCTCCTATTCTGTGGTTTTCTGTCTATCATGGGATCCTACCCATGTAGACAGAAAATGTGGAATTTTTTTTTAAAAGAGATATCTAAGCTGTATCACAGATATTTTGATTCAGAATCTCTGGAGCAGATTTATGATCACATTTCTTTTTTAAAAAGAAATCATAGTTGATTCTTTTCTGATGCAAAAAGAATCTTTCAAAACCAATTGAGAATAAAAACTACCAACTCTAGCATTCATTATAACAGAGCTGCTGCCACTAGGAAATGCAATATTTGAATATTTGTTCTCATTCACTCTATTTCTTAGGCTGCTTGTAGAGATATGAAAGATATCTTTTTGTGCACCAAAATCAAACAAATAAAAAAAACCCATGTAATAGGGTGATAGCTGATATATTATCTGGCATAGACTTTACTTCTTCCAGAAAATAAACAGATGGAATGAAGACACATCTTTTCAATGAGTATTGCTTTCTAGAGGCAAAGTCAATTTTTCTTAACCCATCTCCATAGGTCCAATAGAAACTTAACACATTCTGTAATATCTTGTCTAACAATCATAGTTTGCAAATATTTGAATATCTCTATTTCTTTAGCAGTTTTTAAATGGGAAGTTGGAAGATATATCAGCATTGCTAGTTAAACACAATTTCAAATTATAAATTTAAAAGTCTGTGAAATATATGATTCAATATAAATAACAGATATCACAATAGCATAAATTCTCCAGCAGGCTAGAT
Organism: Galago senegalensis; assembly: GCA_963575145.1. Taxonomy (NCBI): domain Eukaryota; kingdom Metazoa; phylum Chordata; class Mammalia; order Primates; family Galagidae; genus Galago; species Galago senegalensis. The sequence continues at coordinate 13,401 of CAUYTI010025449.1, read as the reverse complement.
AGATCCCAGGCCTGAGTAATATGGTCCAAGTTGGTTTAGAAAAAAAAAAAAAGACATCAGGTTTTTCTCCTTATTTAGACTACTTAATCCTTCCTTTTTTTTTAACCTCTACCCATATTCTAGTCACTGTGATTATTAAGAGTTATAATTACCTGAGAAAATACTTTTATTTCTATTACATACTAATGACGCATCTTCCTTTAAATTTCTATGGATCATATATTCTAATTTTAATAAGAATTCACAGTTCTAACCTAACAGTGTGAACTCTCATTCCTTTTTATTTATAGTTTATTATAAATTCATAGGCTTATTCACTGTTCCATCATAAGTAAATAACATGGGAATTCTCAATGAAAGGAGCAGGAAGTCTGCAAAAATAATGTCTTACTGAACCAATACAAGGTTGATTGGAAACATAGCACAGAAGTGGTTTTTTCCTCAAGTACATGTTTCAACCTCTGCTACATCAGAAGGTATAGAATGATCATTGTTCATTAAAGATTCCTTGTTGGCTTCATTTGTGACACTTTTTTCATTTTCTGGTGACTTGGTATCTTTTCCTTGATATTTTTTCTTCATGAGAAAAATTAATACAATATATAAAAGAAGTGTTGGGCATCTCAAGCTTACAGACAGGCCAATGTAGACTTTTCTGTGAAAATAAAACAAAAAGATTATAATTTTATGTTATGTGAAACTTAAACTATCCAGTATACAGACCATAAAGGAAAAAATTGAAATTATGTAAAAAATTATTAAGACAGCCATTCTAGTGATACTTTTCTTTAGAAAATAAGTAAACTTTTATTATTTTAAAATGATCATGAAGCCATAAAACCAAACTTCAGCTGTTTCTAGCCTTCCTTGTGGAGGGAGGAAAATACAAAATTTCAACTCCTCAAGCCATCATTTCCTACCTAAGGGGGAAGGGGACCACCTGAGAAGCATGATTGAAGTTTACAATCCAGAAGCACAGGCTGACTAAAAGATTGACACCTAATCATAGGACTATAGGATGCCAGCATCCTATATCACATTACCAAAGGCTCATGCGTAGTAGTTCCTTTTAACTAATACATTATGCCTGGATGTCAAGAAAAAAAAATATATTAAAAGTCAGAAAACACAGTTTGAAGAGAATAATCAAGCCTTAAAACCAGATCTAGATATGTCAGGGATGTTAAAATTATCAAAATGGGAATTTAAAACAACTATGATTGATATGCTAAGGGATATCATGAATAAAGTAGATCGCATCCAAGAACAGATGGGCAATGTAAACAGAGATAGATATTCTCTATCAATGAGAAATGCTAGAGATCAAAAACTCTACAACAGAAATGAAGAATGCTTTTGATGGGCTTATAAGTAGGTAGAACACAGCTGAGGAAAGAATCTCTAAGTGTGAGAATAACATAATAGAAACTTTCAAAACTGAAAAGCAAAGAGAAGTAAACAGAAAAGAACAAAATAAAATATACAAAAACTCTGGGACATCTATGTAAGTTTGTGCAATGGAAATACTAGATCAGGAAGAAAGCAAGAAAGGATCAAAAGAAATATTTGAAACATCGTGATTGATAATTTTCTTTACATTAATGTCAGACACTAAACCACAGGTTAAAGAAGATCAGAACAGAAAAGGATAAATGCCATAAAAATTATACTCAGGTCTATCATTTTCAAACTACAGAATATTAAAGATTAAAAACAAATCCTGAAAAAAATCAGAAGAAAAGTAAACTTTAACTATCGAGGAACAAAAGATTATATCAGATATTTCTTCAGAAACCACATAAGCAAGATGAGAGCAAGTGAATTATTTAGAGTTGAGAGAGAAATGCTGAAATTCTGTATCCTGCAAAATTACCTTAAAAGAATGAAATAGAAATAAACATTCTCAGACAAATAAAAATTGAAGGAATTTTGCAAGTACATCTGCCTTGAAAGAAATGTTAAAAGAAGCTATTCAAAGAGAAGGAAAATGACACAGTTCAGAAACCTGAATCAGAGCATCAGAGAAGAAATAAGTAAAATTAAAATTTTTTTTCTAGATTGATTTAACAGATAACAGTTTGTTCAACAGTGATCTTATATATAATATATGTGCTTATATATGTGTTCATTGCTGCTTGTGTATAAGTGAAATGAATGACACCAATGATATAAGGGATAAAAAGACAAAAAGAGTCACTTTGCTATTATAAAGTACCAACACTACCTGTGAAGTGATACAATGTTATTTGAACATGAACTTCAATTATTTGTAAATGTATATTGCAAACACTAGGACAAGTGCTAAATTTTTTTCAAAAACTGAAGTACAACTAATAAGTTAAGAAAAGAGAGAAAAATCTCATGTAAAAGACTCAGTTAAAACCACAATAGGCAGAAAAAGAGTAAAAGACAAAAATAAGATCAAAGAACAACTGTAAAAAATAGAATATAGTAACAAATATGGTCAATACTAATCCAAATATATCAGTAATCACTTTTAATGTCAATGATCTAAATGCACCAATTAAAAGATCAAGATTATTAGAGGATAAAAAAGCAGAGTGCAACTATATGTGAGTCTACAAGAGACCCACTTTAAATATGAAGACTTATCTTCTATATTTCTTTTCTGAATGTATTTATCTTCATTCATTCCTTATGAAGTTTTTGTTTCTAGTCCTTATCTTAAACATTGTTATTGTTGGTAAATATTAAGCCTTTTTAATTCTGTGAAGGCAAAAAGTGGAAACCTAATAATCACATGTATATGTAAAAATAAAAAAATAATTTAAAAAAGACATATATAAATGAAAAATAACTGAATCAAGAAAAATATACCATGCTAACACTAATCAAAAAAAAGTAGTAATAGCTATAGTTTTAAACAGTGCAAACTTCAAAGCAAGAAAAGTTATCAGTGATTTTAAAAGGGCCTTACATAATAATTAAAAAGACATAACAATCCTCAACACATAAGCACCTACAAATATAGTGTAAAAATATGTGAGGAAAAAAACTTCAAGGAGAACGACTGCAAGTACTCACTGAATATTATCTATTGGTTCTTGGAAACTGTGGCTTTAAGTGAAATGATGAACTATGTAACAAAGCAATTTTTACCATAGGTTAATTGTTATAGACTAGAGTCAAGTTTCTATGGTGTATCATGTGCTTTTTCACTTTAAGTCAGTTTCTAAGACCTATTGATGTGGTTAAGTGAGGACTTACTGTAGATGAATCTACAACATATAGATGAATTATGGTTGAATATTTCAACATCCCTCTATCAGAAATGCAAAGTTCTAGCAGTCAAAAATCAAGAAGAGTGTAGCTGAATTCAATAACACCATCAATCAATAGTATATAATGGACACCTATAGAGTACTTCATCCAACAACACATTACATTGCATTGAGAAGAATACATATTCCAGCTGATATGAAATATTCATCAAGATAGACGACTTTCTGGGCTATAAAACATCTTAACAAAGAAAATAGACGTCATACAATGTCTGCTGTCACACAATGGCATTAAACTAGAAGTCAATAAAAGAAAGATAATTGGAAAGTCCCCAAATTAGTGATGATGAAACAATACACTTCTAAATAATACCTAAGACAAAGAAGAAATTTAAAAAGAAATTTGAAAATATTTTGAACTAAATGAAAATAAAAACATCAAAATGTGTGAGATAAAGCAAAATCAGTGCTTATAGGGAAATTTATAAAAAGAGGAACAATCTGAAATTAGTCTAAGCTTTTACCTTAGAAAATTGGAAACATAAAAGCAAATGAAAACCTAAAATATGCAGAAAAAAAGAAAGAACAAAAATTAGAGAAAAAATCAAGGAAATTGAAAACATCAACAGAGAAAATCAACAAAACCAAAAGCTGTTCTTTTGAAAAGATCAATATAATCAATAAACCTCTTGCCAGGCTAACTCTGATAAAAACAGAAGAGACACAATAATAACTAATTAAAAAGGGGACATCACTGCAGATCCTGTAAACATTAAAAGGCTAAGAAAAAGAATATTATGAATACATGATAACCATAATTAGAATAATGTAGATGAAATGGACCCCGTACTTAAAGATTCACACTACTCAAATTCACATTGGAAAAAATAGACAATCTAAACAGGCCTATATCTATTAAAGAAATTGAATCAATAACTACTAGCCTTCTATTAGTCATTAAATCTGAATATTCAATTTGAATCAAAACTTAAGTTTATTTCATGTCAAACAAGAAGCAGTATAATTGGCTCGGCACCTGTAGCACAGTGGTTATGGCTCCAGCCACATACACTGAGGGTGGTGGGTTCGAACCTGGCCTGGGCCAACTAAACAACTACAATAAAAAATAGCTGGGCATTGTGGCAGGTGCTTGTAGTCCAGCTACTTGGGAGGCTGAGGCAAGAGAATCGCTTAAGCCCAAGAGTTTGAGGTTGCTCAAACCAGGGCACTCGACTGAGGGTGACATAGGGAGACTCTGTCTCAAAAAAAAAAAAAAAAAGAAAGAAAGAAAGAAAAAGAAAAAAGAGAAGCAGTACAATTAATCAAAGTATGCGCCTAAATTATCACCACCCTGATTTGATTTGCCATCTTAAGAGTAGCTTGTGTTTGCCAGAAGTGAAGAAACTTAGAGACCAAGGGGCAAAGAAATTCTGAAAGGCATTTTTCATAGCTTGTTGAGAATTTAATATTTTTTCTTGTAAGAAGTGGTTTGAAGCCTGGAAGAAGTGAAAGTCATTGGTGCAAGGTATGATGGATGACAGAGAGTTTTTCTAAATTGAGCTTTTGTAGTTTGAGCAGCATTGTTTGTGCAATAGCATTGTCTTGCAAAAGATTGACCTGTTTCTACTGACCAATATCAGCTGCTTAATCACAAGCATCCTCATCATTTTTACCCATTGGTTGCAGTAGACATCCACTGTAATGGATTGACCAGGTTTCATAAAGTTGCAGCAGATCATGCCAGCCCTGGACCATCAGACACCATGAGCTTTTTTTGGTGACTATTTAGTTTTGGACTGTGTTTTGACCCTTCATCTTTACCCAACCATTGTGTTGGGTGTTTGCAGTTGTCAAAGGGAATCCATTTTCATCACTCGTAACAATACAGTATAGAAATGGCAGCAAAGAAAAATCGCTTTCTCGGCAATTTCACTTTTGAGGCTTATTTAGTTCATGTGGACCCATCTACCCAGCTTCTTTATCTTGCTAATTTGTTTCAAATGATCCAATATTATTGAAACTGTAGTGCCAAACCTTGATTCTAATTCACATGAATGTTGAGATAGATTCACTTCCACTATAGCTTTGAGTTCATCATTATCCACATTATTCTCAGGTTACATGAGGCTAATTTTCAAGATTAAAATCACCTGAATGGCGCTTCTCAGGCTATCAATCTACTGTGAGTTCATTAGCCACATCTTTCCTAAATACTTTGTTGATATTTCAACCTGTCTGCACTGCATAGGTTTCACGATGGAACTCATACTCCAAAATAACACAAATTATTGACCTATCCATGGTTTCACAAAAATTACTCTAAAAAAGTTTGAAATATAGTCACAAGCCAAAATATGCATTAGAAAGAGGATGTACCTTCACAATAAAAACAGAATATGTCAAAGTGAAATATCAAGGATATCAACTGTCAGACTTAGTACTTAAGGAAATTGGACATTTCATACTTAATAACTTAATAAAATGGAAAGCACCAAGATCATATGAGTTCACTGGTGAATTCTAGCAACACTTACAGAAAAAATTATACCAGTTCTCCACAATATCGTTCAGAGGATAGAAGCTGCAAGAAAGCTCCTATCTCATTCCATGAGGGCAGTACTACCCTAATTCAAAAACTAGTCACAGGCATTACAAGTTAAGAAGACCACAGAGCAATGTCCCTTATGAACATAGATGCAAAAAATTCTCAATGAAATAACAAGTCAAATCCAACAATGTAGAAAAATAATTAAAAAAAAATAATTATCCACTATGACCAACTGGGAATTATCTCAACATACAAAAGTCAATTATGTAATTGACTGCAACATAGAAAAGTAAATTACGTAATTCATTACAACAACAGGCTAAGGAAGAAAATATATCACACGATCACATCCCTAGATGCAAAAAAAAAAAAATGCATTTGACAAAATCAAACATCCATTTATGACTTGAAACTCTCATTAAAGTAGGAATAGAGGAATATTTCCTTGGTTTGATAAATAAAAAAAAATCTATCCCTAACCTGTACCTAATGTCATACTTAATGGTGAGGAACTCAAAGCTTTCTCAGTAAGGTCAGGAATAATGCGGGAATATCTCCTTCCATCATTATTTTTCAACAGGGTACCAGAGGTCCTAGCTAATGCAATAAAAAAGAAAAGGAAAGAAAATCTGTACATATTCTTAAGGGAAAAATAAAACTTTGAATGAATGTCTATATAGAAAAAAACACTCCTGAAACTAATAAGCAATTATAGCAAGGTTGCAGGATAGAAGATGAATATATCAAAGTCAAACTTATTCCTATGTGTCACCAATAAACAAATGAAATTTGAAATTAAAAACATATTACCATTTACATTGGCACTCCCCTGAATGAAGTACTTAGGTATAAGTCTAATAAAATATATACAAAGAGCTATATGCCGAGAAGTATAAAACTCAAACGAGAAGAACTAAATAAAGAAACTTTCCATGTTCACATATGGTACACGAAGATTCGATATTGTCAAGATGTCAGTTCTTCCCTCCTGGACCTATAGACTCCAGGCAATCCAGTAAGTTATCTTTTGGATATTAACAAACTAATTATAAAGTTTATGAAAAGAGGGGGATATTAACAAGCTAATTATAAAATTTATGAAGAGAGGGGGAAAAAAACACAGAATATCCAAGAGAATACTTAAAGATAAGACCAAAGTGATAGGACTGATACTACTTGACTTCAAGACTTACTATAAAGCTGTGGAAATCAAGACAATGTGGTTTTGGTGCATAATAGACAAATGGATCAATGGAACAGAATACACAGCTCAGAAATAGACCCACCCCCATTTAAATATAGGTAACTGATTTTTCTTTTTTAATGAAGTTTTTTGCCGGGCCTTGGTTTGAACCTACCACCTCCGGAATATGGGGCTGGAGACCTACTCCTTTGAGCCACAGGTGCCGCCCTAGGTAACTGATCTTTAATAAAAAACAAAGGCAATACAATGGGGAAAAGATAGTCTTTTCCACAAATGGCGCTGGAACAATTAGACATCCACCTATAAAATGATAAATTTAGACAAGACTCTTCATAGAAATTAAAACAAAATAAATCACAGACCAAATTGTAGAACAACAAACTATAAAATTCCTAGAAGACAAGGAGGAAATCTAGATGGTCTAGGATTTTGTTATGGCTTTTCAAGCAATAAAAACACATGGAAGAAACTTAAACACATATTACTAAGGTAAAGAAGCTGGTCTGCAAAGGCCACATATCGTATAATCCCAACTATGTGACCTGGAAAAAGCAAAACTATAGATACTGTATAGATATAGATCAGTAGTTTCCAGGGATTAGAGGGGAGGGAGGGACAAATAGGCAGAACATAGAGTAGCTTTAGGACAGTGAGACTATTCTATCTAGATATAGATCAGTAGTTTCCAGGGATTAGAGGGGAGGGAGGGATAAATCGGAAGAGCAGAGAGTAGCTTTAGGATAGTGAGACTATTCTGTAGTATGGGCTATGTGTTATTACACAATTGTCCATACCCATCCAAAGTACAACACCAAGATGGAAGCTATGTACTCTGGGTGATAAAGATGCAACAATACAGGTTCATCACTTATAACAAATGTACCCCCTGATGGGAGATATTGACAATGGGGCAGCTATGCATACATGTCTGGGGGCAGGCGGTATGGGAAGTCACTGCACCTTCTCCTCAATGTTGCTATGAACCTAAAACTGTTCTAAAGAATAGTCTACTAAAAAATCATAAGATAATCATTTAACTTTTGTTGCATTCAGTTGTAAATACACTGATCTTTTTTAAAAAATTCCCCTTTAGACAATCTAGCAATGAACAAAAATATTCAAAGGAAAGTGATATGGGTGGGGTAGAATGTGCTATTGAGGGTTCTAAGGAGGGGTGATTATTGCCAGCTGGAAGCAATAGCGTAAACTTTATGAAAGAAAGAATGAGCAAGCTATGCTTGAAGCATGTCCTGGAAGTGAAGAGCTGTCTTATTTGGCTAAATTCAAGGTGTTCACAGGGCTCTGTTCCTTTTTGGAAGCTCTAAGAAGGAATCTGTTTCCTCGCCTTTTCCTGCTTCTTAAGGCCACCTGCACACCATGGTTCCCGGCCACTTTGTGTCATCTTCAAGGCCAGCAACAGTGGGCTGAGTCCTTCTCATGTCACACCACTCTGACCTCCTCTTCTGCCGCCCTCTTGCATTTGTTAGAATCCCTGTAGTTACATGGGGCCCAACCAAATAATACTCCTATCTTCAAGTCAGCTGATTGGTAACTTCATTCCACAGCATATTTACATATTAAGATACAGGCGAGTTTAGGGAGCTTTTTTCTTCATACTATGTACATTAATCCACAGATTTCAGAAGCTCACTGATTCTTATTAAGAAGAAATCCATACCTACACACCTCACAGTGAAACTGCTGAATACCAAACAGAAAAGGAAGATATTTATAGAATCTAGATAGAGAAGACAGACTGCCTTAAAAGAATAAGAGAACCTGTTAACAGCTAACTTATTACAGCAAAATGGAAATTAGCAGACAGTAGAATGATGTCTTCAACATGCCGAGAGAACACAACTGTCAATGTAGAGTTCTCTACCCTGAATATATGTCTTTTAAATATAAGATTGAAATAAAGATATTTCTCAAATAATTAAAATTGATGATTTGTAACTAAAAGAACACACTAAAAGTCGTTTTAAAACATCTACTTCAATCAGAAGAAAAGTAACCCCAGATGGAATATGAGATGCGAGAAGAGATGAAGAGCAAAGAAAATGGTAAATATCTGAGCAAATATAGTCACTGGTTCTTTAAAGCTTAATAATAATCTTGTAGGTTGGTTATAACTTAATCACCAATGTATATAAGAATGTGTGTGTGTGCACATTGGGTATGTGTATAATGGTGTCACAAAAATCTTTGGGTGTAAAATTTTGATATAATATTTATTCAATGAGAAGAGTTAGCTCATAAAGTAATTTAATATTTAAAGATTCAAATTCTGGCTCAGCATCTGTAGCACAGTGGTTATGGTGCCAGCCACATACACTGAGGGTGGCAGGTTTGTACTTGGACCAGGCCGGCTAAAGCAACAATGACAACAGCAACCAAATAATAGCTGGGTGTTGTGGTGGATGCCTGTAGGCCCAGCTCCTTGGGAGGCTGAGGCAAGAGAATCACTTAAGCCCAAGAATTTGAGGATGCTGTGAGCTGTAACGTCACGGCACTCTACCAAGGGCAGCATAGTGAGACTCTGTCTCAAAAAAATCAAATTCCATTTTAGTTTTACCTAAGTTTTCACTAAAGTAAAAGGAACTAGTATGGTGAAAAAAATGTTTCTAAGGGTTTATTTCTATTGAAATCAATGTAAAGAATCACAAAATGTGTTATGTAAGTGCTTGGACTTGGTAGTAATTGCAGAGAGGAATTTTTTTTTTTTTGAGACAGAGCCTCAAGCTGTCCCCCTGGGTAGAGTGCCGTGGCATTACAGCTCACAGCAACCTCCACTTCCTGGGCTCAAGCGAGTCTCCTGCCTCCTCCTCCCAAGTAGCTGGGACCACAGGCGCCTGCCACAACGCCCGGCTATTTTTTGGTTGCAGCCATCATTGTTGTTTGGCAGGCCCGGGCTGGGGATTCGAACCCGCCACCTTAGGTGTATGTGGCTGGCACCTTAGCCAGTTGAGCTATAGGCGCCGAGCCGCAGAGAGGAATTTTTAAGGAACATCTCACCAGCTGTCCTGGACATAAATGATGATTAAAATTAAAAATAAACACTTTCTTAAAATCATTAAGGTAAATACACTAGGTTTATTTTTGGTAAATTTATTTCCATAATTTAAACTTTACAGTTTTATGGAAAAGTCGGTGAGACAGTGAGTGCTGCCTCAGTCGGAGAATTGCAGAAGCTGGACTTCTATTTGTTGGGGGGTGTTAGTGAATTTACACATCAAATAGAAGAATGCATTTTCAGTGAATTTGATCCAGGGTTTTCTCCAGAGGTTTACCCTGAACTAAAAAATTACCACATGCTCACATAAATGATAGCATACTCCCTGGAACTGTTCAGGCTTGCATTTCCCATGACAATATACAGTGAAGGAGTTCCATATTAACAAATATTCCCAAAAGTACTGTTGTTGGTCAAAGTGATGTACTTTGGCCAAAAGTAGTATAATCACATTTTTGATTGCCGACAATCTGGGTGGGTTTTAATTCTAATCCTGTTGTTATCAATGAATGTGAGCACCTTTTTGTTTGTTTCATAGGCACCAGTCATTCTTTTTCATTGGAAAATGTTGGATGATTTACCCTTTTAAAATATCTTATTTTTAAGAGCAATTTTAAGTTTACAGAAAAACTGTACAATGTATGGAGGGCTCCCATATACTCCTTGCTCTGCACACATATGGTTTCTCCTGTTATTAATATCATGTATTAGTATGGTGCATTCATTACAATTGATAAACAAATATCGATACATTAATCAATTTATTAAATGAAAATAAACACATATTCTACATCAGAGTTCTCTTTTTATGTTGTATAGTCCTGTAGACTTCACAAATACATAATGTTATGTATCTACTGTGACTATGTACACTATCAAAATAGTTTCATGCCCTAAAAATGCCCTGTGATCCACTTTTTCATCTCTTCCTTCTCCCCACTGAGCCATGGGAAACCACTGATCTTTTTGTTTTCCTTATCGTTTTGCCTTTTCTAGAAGATCAGAGAGTTGGAATCACACAGTCTGAAGCTTTTGAAGACAGCCTTCTTTTACCTAGCAATATACATTTAAGTTTCCTTCTTGTCTTTTTGTAGGTTGATAGCTCATTTATTTTTATTGCTGAATAATAGTCCATTGTGTGAGTGCACCCTAGTTTGCTTATCCATTCACCTGTTGAAGAACACTTTGGATGCTTCCATTTTTTCATATTCAAGTGCAGCTTTTTGTGTGGACAAGTTTCTAACCAATTTAGGTAAATACTTAGAAGCGTGATTACTTAATCACGTAATAAGCCTATAAGTTTTGTTCCATAAGAAACTTCTAGATTGTCTGCCAACATGGCTGTACCATTTTACATTCCTACCAATGAAACGAGAATTCCTGTTGCTTCATGTCTTTGTCAGATTATGAAAACATTTTTTCCCTTTTATTTCCTTATTGATTTATGACCAGAGCCCTTACTGGTCAATTGGTCATTTTGTATCTTTCTAGAGAAGCCACAGGCAAATCCATAGACACACACACACATTTAGTATGAGGAAAGTTTTGGAAAGAAAACAGATCCAAGTACAAATCCTAGCTATTTTTCTTTTAACTTTATGATTTTTGTACAAGTTATTACCCTGGAACCTTAGTTTCTTTATATTTAAGGGAAAAGAAAATATTAATTCCCTACAGTTTCTATGAGAATTGAAATGATACCAGATTTCCTGATAAAATACTGAATAGAAAGTAAGCATTCATTAAATGGTGTTTATCACTATTAATATTATTACAATGAAAACTTTATCTTTTAGAAATTAATATAGTTGAAGGAAAAAATCAATTAATGAAATGTATTTATGACAACTTACCCAAATAAAGCAGAATTATATATCCTACAAGACCCTCGTTTCCCACAGCTGTTCATAGACCACTTCATGCATGTTCTATCAATCAGAACCCCATAATATATTGGGGCTAGAATTCCTCCTACAACATGAGATTAGAAGATGTCAATTCAAGGAACATTTTTCAAATATACCTGGGTGACATTTCATATTGATACATTTTGGAATTTCTTCCATTCTCATAGTCCCATTTCAACATATCAGAAGGAGTCCTAACTACCCAGATTCTATTTTTAGTGTCTGTAGCTTAGGTTCTAGGAGTGAGGGATCTCCATTGAGTATGGAGGTAGACAGCCACCGGCTGGAAGACGAGAGATACACAAAAGAGACAATTGGGAAGAGAGCTGGTGGGAATCCTGAGAACCTCTATCTTCTTCTTTCTTATTTCCTTTATATTTCTTCATTTTTACCTTTAAGGATCTGTGATCTTGACCCCAAATACACTTCTTGGACAACCCCTCCATTGTAATTTTCAAATCTCCATTTGAATATGGAGTTATATCCTTTTCTCTGCTTGCCTAGAGTCCCAGGGATTGACTTGCCTGCTTTTCCTTCTGGTACCAGTGGTTGCCTCTGGGTCATAATCAATCCTCTGCCCCAATCTCAAGATTAAGATGCCCTTTTCCTATTTTCCATGAATAAGCATATACTGTTTATTGTTCTTACAAACAGGCATCATTCACAGGTGCTTGGTTAGAAATTGTTCAACGATAACAGGCAGCTATGGGATACAATAGGCAAATGGCAACAGGAGGGAAAGGATAATACCCTAAGTTCTTTATTTGTCACCTTTGCATCATTTAAATAGGCCTTTAGCTCTGGAGTCTTCAGTCCTACCATTTGCCAACATAAACCTCAATCTGCTGAGCTTTCTTTTGTTCAGAACACTCTCTTAATCCAAGACGCCCAGTCGTAGAGTCTGAGTTCTCATTCTCTTTTGCATTTTTAATTACTGATAAAAGTTAGCAGCCCAGCCTTCCAGAAGCAGGCAGTGGGAAGTGACACAGCTCACGTCAGCTTCTGTTGTTTTGCGCCTCAGCCTGGACAGCCAGATTCCCAGGCCTCCCAAGCTGCTTTGGTCCCTCCTTAAATAATATCTTAATTTAGATGGAAGGGCCTTCCCTCTGGCAGGGTGGAAGAAACATTCGTATTTGTCTGAAAGTGAAAACATTTGGGGGTCTGCTTATCTTTCCGTTAGAGAGTATAATACAGATATGATGATTCCTTGGTCTTTACAGATGGACTTTAACTAGAATTAACAATCAAATTCTCTTTTAGGTCATTCAATATTTGTTTGTCTCTTACTGTTCTGGTTTATCAAGAAAATAGAAACGATTCTTACTTATTCCTTTTTCTTTACTTTCTTTTTTTTTTTTTTTTTTTTTTTTTTTGAGACAGAGCCTCAAGCTGTCCCCCTGGGTAGAGTGCCGTGGCATTACAGCTCACAGCAACCTCCAACACCTGGGCTCAAGCGAGTCTCTTGCCTCTGCCTCCCAAGTAGCTGG
>CAUYTI010025446.1:0-15954 GCA_963575145.1 Galago senegalensis | reverse complement strand
AGTGGAAAACCAGGCTCTCCAGGAATGGGAAAATTAGTGATTCCCAGTGTATACATTTCTTTCTCGCCTTGGCTTTTGGAATTGCACTTTTGGAGTTTCTTTAGACACTCAGAAATGTAGAGAGTTATATATATCAAGGTTCTATCAGCTTCATTCTTAATTTCATAGTTTTTGATGAAGACATTGGCCTTGAATATCTGTATCTTTGGTCTCTCTAGGGGCAGGTCCTTTGAACTGACTTCTGATATAGGTAAGAGTGCCATGTTTCCAATGAATTTGGTGTCAGGGTCCATGAGAGAAGAATGGTAAGCTGGCATCTCAGAGGCACCAGGGTCTCAAACCAGCAGAGACAGAAAGGATATCTTTGTTTACTTTTATTTATTTATTTTATTTATGTATTTATTTTGAGACAGAGCCTCAAGCTGTCCCCCTGGGTAGAGTGCTGTGGCATCACAGCTCACAGCAACCTCCTCCAACTCCTGGGCTCAAGCGAGTCTCCTGCCTCAGCCTCCCAAGTAGCTGGGACTACAGGCGCCCACCACAACGCCTGGCCATTTTTTGGTTGCAGCCATCATTGTTGTTTGGTGGGCCTGGGCTGGGGATTCGAACCTGCCACCTTAGGTGTATGTGGCTGGCGCCTTAGCCACTTGAGCCACAGGCACCAAGCCTATATCTTTGTTTATTAGCAAAATTTTAGAACATGGACACCTGCAAGACAACAGGATTGTAACTTTCTTCCTTTCTCTTTTTCTCTCTCTCCCCCTCTCTTTCTTTCTCTTCCCTTCCTCCCTCCTTCTCTCTCTCTCTCTTTTTTTTAGACAGTCTCACTCTGTCACCCTGGGTAGAGTGTAGTGGTGTCATCATAGCTCACTGAAACCTGCAATTCCTGGCCTCAAGCAATTCTCCTGCCTCAGCCTCCCAAGTAGCTGGGACTACAGCTTCCTTTGACATCTTTGTATTGTGTAAACACTATGAAATGAATCCATTTTGGCTGCCATGGCCATACATTTTTTCGTCACTTATGGTTTTTGCAGTAGCTAACATGGTGTAAATCACTCTTAACACTGGGGTTAAGAGAACTGGGGTTTGAGCTCCAACTTAACTAACCAGGTGGTACTCAAAACACAGTGGTGGGCTAAGGACCCGTAGGCCATTCTCTGAAGTTGGTGTGTGATGTGTAAATTTGCAGCCTAATACTCTATTTGACTTCTCCTCAATGCACTGAATAAAAAGATTATAGATGTAAAAGGATAGTATTGCTAGTAAATTACCTAACACAAAAACATCACTATATACAACAGTATGCTGGCCCTAGGGTTTGCTTCTTTCTTGACAACTGAGGTGTTAACTCATTTTTCTCTTCTTTTTAAGAGCTTGTTTTGCAGAACTGGAAAAATACTGAACAGAAAAAGGGGCATTGGCTCAGTGCCTGTAGCTCAGCGGGTAAGGGGTTAGCCACATATACCAGGGCTGGTAGGTTTGAACCCGGCCAGGGCCTGCCAAACAACAATGACAACTATAACAAAAAATAGCCAGGCGTTGTGGCGGGCATCTGTAGTCCCAGCTACTTGGGAGGCTGAGGCAAGAGAATCGCTTAAGCCCAAGAGTTTGAGATTGCTGTCAGCTATGATGTTACATCACTCTAATGAGGGCAACATAGTAAGACTCGGTCTCAAAAAAAAAAAAAAGAGAGAGAGAGAGAGAAAAAGAAAGAAAAAAGGGCACATGGCCCCTTCGACATCTACCAGACTCTGTTCCAAGAAGTGAGGTGAGACCGGCCTAACAAAAAAACACTGCTCTGGAAAATAAACTGCCTTTTGCTCTTTATAACTCTAATAAGTAGTCAGGCTACTCGTCCTTGGTGCTGCCATTTCTTCTTCCTTTCATGCCAATCCTTTTCCTGTCTTGGAAAGGAAAATAAACTTGCTTTAAAACCTGTCTTAGAGGCTGGAGCATTACGGTAGGTCAAGGTGGGCAGATCACTTGACCTTAGGGGTTTGAGACCAGCCTGAGCAAGAGTGAGACCCCATCTCTACTAAAACAGGAAAATGAGCTGAGTGTTGTGGAGGTTACTTGTAGTCCCAGCTACTCAGGAGGCTGAGGCATGAGGATCGCTTGAGCCCAAGAGTTTCAGGTTACAGTGAGCTATGATGATGCCATGACACTCAACCCCAGGGTGAAAAAGTGAGATTCTGTGTCAAAAAAAACGAAACAGGGCTCGGCACCTATGGCTCAACCGGCTAAGGCGCCAGCCACGTACACCTAAGGTGGCTGGTTCAAATCCAGCCCAGGCCTGCCAAACAACAATGACAACTGCAACCAAAAAAATAGCCAGGCGTTGTGGTAGGTGCCTGTGGTCCCAGCTACTTGGGAAGCTGAGGCAGGAGACTCGCTTGAGCCCAGGAGTTGGAGGTTGCTGTGAGCTGTAATGCCATAGCACTCTACCCAGGGGGACAGCTTGAGGCTCTGTCTCAAACAAACAAATGGGTTTGGTGCCTGTAGCTCAAGGGGCTAAGGCGCCAGCCACATACACCTAGGGTGGCGGGTTCGAATCCAGCCCAGGCCTGCCAAACAACAATGACAACTGCAACCAAAAAAATAGCCAGGTGTTGTGGCGGGCGCCTGTGGTCCCAGCTACTTGGGAGGCGGAGGCAAGAGACTCGCTTGAGCCCAGGAGTTGGAGGTTGATGTGAGCTGTAATGTCACGGCACTCTACCCAGGGGGACAGCTTGAGGCTCTGTCTCAAAAAAAAAAAAAAAAAGAAGGCAGATCTTTCTAGCATTTTGCTTCTTGCCCAAATAATGAGGCTGTTTGCTATGTAACTAACTATAAATAGCTATATAACCATGGTGTAATTACAAATTTGGTTAACGCATATAGTCAAAACCTGTAAATAAAATAAGCATTTGGTTGTCTTACTAATCTCACTCCACAAGCACAAACAGACATCTTTTTTTGAGACAGAGTCTTATTATGTCGCCCTTGGTAGAGTGCTGTGGTGTCACAGCTCACAGCAACCTCAAACTCTTGAGCTTAAGCAATTCTCTTGCCTCAGCCTCCCAAGTAGCTGGGACTATAGGTACCCACCTATTTTGTTGTTGTTGTTGCTGTTGTTGTTGTTTAGCAGGCCCAGGCTGGGCTCAAACCCGCCATTCTGAGTGTATGTGGCCGGTACCCTAATCACTAAACTATGGGCACCAAGCCCAGACATCTTTTTTTTTTTTTTAAGCCCAGACATCTTAATATGCAATAGGCAAGAGTGGGGTGCTGGCCTAATAACATCCAAACAGTCATTGAGAGTAACAGCAGAGCCAGCTACAGAGGAGAATCTGTTATAATAGGAGCACAGGGGCACGCAGGCAAATGGTGCCTGTCATGTGTGGCTACTGAGAGAAAAGCTGTTCCTTGTACCCTCACAAGTACAAACGCTTAGACCAGCACTGGCCATGTCACCAGAACACTCCATGGAGTCCCATTTTTAGGGCATACATTTTCCATAAGAGTGAAAATTTGGGGCTGGGCGCGGTGGCTCACACCTGTAATCCTACCACTCTGGAAGGCCGAGCCCCATAGATTGCCTGAGCTCACTGGTTCGAGACCAGCCGGAGCAAGAGACCCTCATCTCGGCTCTGCGCCTATAGCTCAACCGGCTAAGGCGCCAGCCACGTACACCTAAGGTGGCGGGTTCGAATCCCCAGCCCAGACCCGCCAAACAACAATGACGGCTGCAACCAAAAAAAAAAAAAATGGCCAGGAGTTGTGGCAGGCGCCTGTGGTCCCAGCTACTTGGGAGGCTGAGGCAAGAGACTCGCTTGAGCCCAGGAGTTGGAGGTTGCTGTGAGCTGTAATGCCACAGCACTCTACCCAGGGGGACAGCTTGAGGCTCTGTCTCAAAAAAAAATAAAAACAAAAAAACTTTGTTGTGGCTAAGTCTTTTCCTAATGGATTTTTTTGTCTAAGGATGCTGGATAATTTTGTTTTAAAACCCAAATAAGACCATAGATGTAAAGAAGCTGTCATTACCACACGGTGCCTATGGCTCAATGAGTAGGGTGCTTTATCCTGAGGGTGGCGGGTTCAAACCCGGCCCCGGCCAAACTGCAACAAAAAAATAGCCGGTTGTTGTAGCGGGCGCCTGTAGTCCCAGCTACTCGGGAGGCTGAGGCAGGAGGATCGCCTAAGCCCAGGAGTTGGAGGTTGCTGTGAGCTGTAATGCCACAGCACTCTCCCAAGGGCAATAAAGTGAGACTCTGTCTCAAAAAAAAAAAAAGCTGTCATTATCCTCCACGTAGAGAAAACCCAGTAAATACTAACTACAGGAAGCAAGGGAGGAAAGCAGGGGAGGAAGAAGGGATATTGAATTAAAAGAACTCTTGAAGTCCTAGGGTAATGTTCTAGGAATCCTCAAACGTAATCTAGTCTCTTCTAAATGCCTCTTAGTGCCCTGTGCTTTCCCCTCATAACCCTTCATTATGGTTGTGGTGATATGTTTTATGTGATATTTTGATGAAAGTGTGTCTCACTGACCTGACAGGGCTTCCAGGGCAGTGATTTTGCTTACTGTTAAAGCTCCAGCACCTAGTCCAGTGTGGCATTCAGCATAGGTATAGTGAATTGAAGTGTCGTTTTACAGTTATTTTAGTTGGACTGACCCTCCTTGATTATTGGGGGTAGGATTGTGACAGGGTTGGCAAAATTAGGGAAAGTGGCCCCATCCCCTCTACATCTCCTGTACTGCCTACACTGCCAACACATTTGTAGAGAATTCTGTCTCCGTGAGATAGTTAATTTCTGTTTGATGATGCACCAAACCACTAGTTCTTATGTTTTTACTGGATGTTGTATTGAAGAATTAAGTAGTGTGATTCTAACCTATTACCTTTGAAAACCTTGCAGACCAGTAGGTTGGGTCTTTGTGATTAACAAGCAACCTTCCTTGCTCCTGTATCTTTATAAAATCACCTACTTAACGGGTAGTCCATCCTCCCTCAGGCTTTTATGGCATTTGTTGAGGGCTGTAGGAAGGCCTGGAATCTGACAAAGACTTCACTCCTTGGCATGAAACAAAAGCAGCACTGGGTGGCCCCAAAGCTAACTGTAAGCTCATTCCTTCTTCAGTCTCGCCTGGAGCAGCTCTCCTGTCTGAGCCCTGCTCTGCACTCCCAGCACACAGCCCTCCCTGGCTCCACCTCCAAGCTGAGGCTGCAGTTCATCCCTTCCCCCAGCCTGCTTTCCCTGAAGTGGGGGAGTGTTTCCCAGGGCCCATGTGACTTCCACTGGCTAGTGACGATTACCAACGGTTTACCAGTCAGTAAAACTGCCAAAGGCTTTTGTGCTGTAATAATCCTTTTCCTGTCTAAAACTCCAGGGATTTTCTACTGTTGCCAGTAGTTTTTCAAGTCAGCAATTAACGGTGTGGATTATGTAATGGCTGGGTATTAAAAATAGAAAAGACCAGAGTTTGCATCTATTTTAACTAAATCAAAACAGAGCAAGGGGAGGGGAAGGGAGGAGAGGGAGAGACTAGAGGAGGGAAGAAAAATCATGTGACAAGCAGTGAGATTGCTTCCTATGACTGGATAATACAGTTCATAATTTACCGTGCCCTTCTGCCGTTCATGGCCCAACGGCCTGCACTGCCTCCTCAGCCTCCTCCAGGGAGGAGCCCCTGCTAGGAATTATGAGGACTCATGATGTCTTATGGATACTCCATAGCTCAGCCTTGGTATGTTTTCCTGCTTCTGACAAGCAAAATGGCTCAGGGAGAAGGAATCAAAATTGTTCTCTCCCAGGTCTAGGGCTCCTGTGTCTTTGCACTCAGACTCTTTTTTTTGTTGCAGAGTGGACTCTTTAGTGGAATCCTAAATCTCTATCAGTTCCTTATTCAAAGCTACCCCACATAAATATCCAATGTAATTAAAGCTTAAACACAACTGTAAGGTAGGCACTCCTAACCCTCTCACTTCCCCTATCCCCAATCCTCTTTCTACTGGATTGCTACCCTTCACCCCGACAGAAATTTCAGGGTTGCCACTGGTTGATTCTTGTGTGACAACTGTCTCCACTCCCTATCTGCTACCCTGAATTAAGGGATATTTGTATTTTTCTACAGACTTAGTAACATTAAGGATTCTCTAATGGTGAAATTTTAGGTGCCAGCTGAGTCTTGCACAGGGATATTTTTGGAAGGGCCAGATAGAGCACATCAAAACACACCAGGTCTCTTAGTCCATTTTTTGCTGCTGTAACAACAACTGAGACTGGGTAATTTATAAATGATGCAGACTTACTTGGCTCCTGGCTCTGGAGGTTGAGAAGTCCAAGGTCAAGGGGGCTAGAATCTAGTGAGGACCTTCATCCTGTGTCATCCCATGGTGGAATGTGGAAGGGCAAGAGGGTACCACACACTCTAGAGAGGAAGGGAGCCAAACTCATCCTTCTATCAGGAACCTTCTCAGAGTATATGGCTTTAATCCATTCATGAGAGCAGAGTCCTCATGACCTAATCACCTTGTAAAAGACCCACGTCTCAACATGTGCATTAGGGATTAAGTTACCAACACATAAACTTTGGTGGACACACTCAAATCCTAATGCCAGGCTCCCTACTAAATCACCTCGAGAGGCACCTATAGAGGGTTCAGTGAATCACTTGATGGATCTCGCATACAGCCTGTGAAGAAAGTACTTTGCTTCCCTGGTTCTCAGGTGACAGGGAGTGTGATTGCTTTGAAGAAGCAGCTCACTACTTCCCAAAGACTGAATCCAAATAGGTTTGATGGGGGAAAGAAACTTGAAAAATCTACATGGTCAATAGAATGATTCGCAGGTAATATTCAAATGTGATTTCTATACCTGTCCCCTCACAATCCATTCTCAGAGCTTTCATCTGTACTGGGATGGAAGAGTGCCAGCAGCTCGGAATAATACTGATCCTAGCTCTGCCCAGCCTCACTAAGCACTGGCCAACCTAGTGGAATTGCAATGAAAGGAACAGAGTTCTAGGCATCATTTCACCAGATAAAACTTGGGTGAGGGTAGGGGCTGTTGACCTTCCTTAGGGATCTAAGTGCCCATGATAGGGCATCTCTTTCTTATCTTTGTAGTAGTTTTTGTAATGTATAATTGTACATATTTATGGGGTAATGTGATATTTTGATAATGTATGTGACGAGGAATGACCAAATGAGAGTAACTGCAACATCTATCACCTTGAACACTTAATATTTTTTCATGTTGGTAACATTCTAAATTTTCTAGCTATTTTGAAACAGTACAGTCACTTTACTGTTGTACTTACTGAATTAGAACTTACTCCCCCTACTGCATTTTTGTACCCATTAACCAAACTCTTTTCATTCCCCCCCAGTCCTTCCCAACATTTTGTCCTCTACCTCCACGAGATAGATCAACTTTTTTAGCTTCTTCATATGAGAACATGTGACATTTGGTTTTCTTTGGCTTATTTTACTTAACATACTGTTTCCCAGTTACATTGATGTTAGTGCAGATGACAGAATTTCATTCTTTTTTAGGTCTGAATAATACTGCATTGTGTGTATGTAACACATTTTCTTTATCCATTCATCTGCCCTGACATTTAGATTGATTCATTTTCTTGGATATTGTGACTAGTGCTGCAGTAAACATGGAGTGCAGACGTCTGTTTGACATACTGACTTCCTTTATTTTAAATATGCACAGTGGGGTTGCTGGGTCAGATGATTAGTTTTTTTGAGGACCCTCCATACTGTTTTCCATAGTGGCTACACTAATTTACATTCCCACCAACATTATACTAGCATTCCCCTTTCTCTGCCTCCTTAGCAACATTTACTATTTTGGGTCTTTTTTTATAATAACCATTTAACTGGGTGAGATGTCTAATTGTGATTTTGATTTGCATTTCTTAATGATTAGTAAAGTTGAGCCTTTTCCCATATACCTATTGGTCATTCATATGTCCTTTTGCGAAATGTCTATTCAGATCCTTTGCCCTTTATTATTTGTTTTAATTTTATTTTTTTGAGTCAGAGTCTCACTTTCTTGCCTAGGGTAGAGTGCTATGGCGTTATAGCTCATAGCAACCTTAAACTCATGGGCTCAAGCAATCCTCTTGCCTCAGCCTCCCCAGTAGCTGGGACTACAGACCCCAACACCCAGCTGTTTTTTTTTTTTTCTAGTAGAGATAGGAGGTACTCTTGCTCAGGATGGTCTTTTTTTTTTTTGAGACATAGCCTCAGGCTATCCCGCTGGGTAGGCATCACAGCTCACAGCAACCTCCAATTTCTGGGCTCAAGCAAGTCTCCTGCCTCAGCCTCCCAAGCAGCTGGGACCACAGGCGCCTGCTACAACGCCTGGCTAATTTTTGGTTGCAGCCGTCATTTTTTTTTTTTTTTGGGCGGGCCCAGGCTGGATTCGAACCTGCCACCTTTGGTGTATGTGGCTGGCACCTTAGCCACTTGAGCCACAGGCACTGAGCCCAGGCTGGTCTTGAACTATTGAGCTCAAGGAATCCATCCACCTTGGCCTCTCAGAGTGCTAGGATTATAGGCATGAGGCACCATATCCAGCTCTCATTGGCCCTTTTAAAATTAAAATTTGGGGGGGGCAGCACCTGTGGCTCAAGGAGTAGGGCGCCAGCCCCATATACCAGGGGTGGCAGGTTCAAGCCCGGCCCTGGCCAAAACTGTAAAAAAAAAAAATTTTAATTATTTGGTTTTTTTGCTATTGAGTCGCTCCAGTTCCTCATATATTTTGGTTATTAATCCCTTGTCAGAAGGCTAGTTTGTAAATATTTTCTCCTACTCTGTAGGTTGTCTCTAGACAACCTGTTGATAATTTCCTTTGCTGAGAAGAAGCTTTTTAACTTGATGTAGTAACATTTATCTATTTTTGTTTTTGTTGTCTGTGCTTTTATTTATTTATTTATAGATACATAGAATCTTACTTTGTTGCCCTAGGCTAGAGTGGCAAGCCTAGCTCACAGCAACCTCAGACTCTTGGATTCAAGTGATTGTCCTGTCTTAGTCCCCCAAGTAGTTGGGACTATAGGTATGTGCCACAACACCTAGCTAACTTTTTCTATTTTATTTTAGTAGAGATGGGGTCTCACTCTTGCTGAGCCTGGTCTCGAACTCTTAAATTCAAACAAAAATCCTCCTACCCCAGCCTCCCAGAGTCTTAGGATTATAGATGTGAGCCACTACACCTGGGCTGAATTCATCATTTCTAGTAGTTTTTGGTGGAGTTTTCTAAATATAGAAACATCATCTGCAAACAAAGGTAATTTAACTTTTTTCTTTCCAATTTGGATGCCTGCCTAATTGCTCTGCCTAGGACTCCCAGTACTTTAATAAAAGTAAAAGTGAGCATCTTTGTCTTGTTCCAGATCCTAGAGGAAAACTGGGATGTGCCTATGATGTGGCACCTTCTCCTTACCCTTGTAGATTTTCAGTTCTCTGATGCTGGATTCCCATATTCATGCTCTCCCTAAAGGATGGATATATATATATATATATATATATATATATAGGTAAGGATGGTCAAACATCTGATACGGTCCAGATTTTAATTCTTACAAACAATTATATCCATTAATGCATTTGAACACGCCTGGTCAGATGTCCTGGTTTCTGATGTAGGTCACAGTCATTGCAGCATCAGTTTTTCTGATTGGGATAGGTGTCCACTCTAAAACGTTCATTTTAGAAGAAGTTGAAGGTCACAGAGAATGTCTGCTTCCCAAGTCTCATCTCACCTGCCAGGGTTTGATAGGGAGTCTGCCAAAGTACCTGCCTTAGGGGATGCTAAGAGCTAGAGTCAATCCAGGAGTAAATTATTGGCATAGTCCACAAGAGAACCCTTTCTACGTAAACCTGACTCTCTTGTGGCCTCCTTCTTCCCACTTGTGGATAGGACCATAAAAAGGCATGAAAACTTGACCACAAGGCCAGGCATGGTGGCTCATCACTGTAATCCCAGCACTTTGAGAGGCCAAGGCAAGAGGATTGCTTGAGGTGAAGAGTTAGATGTTAGCCTGAGCAGCATAGCGAGACCCCATCTCTACAAAAAATAAAAAATTTAGCTGGATGTGGTGGTGCACCTGTAGTCCTAGCTACTCTGGAAACTGAGGGAGGAGGATCACTTGAGCCTAGGAGTTTGAGATTACAGTGCTCTGATCATGTCATTGAACTCTAGCCCAGGCAACAGACTGAGACCCTATCTCAAAAACAACAACAAAATCCTTGACTATAGCAATATCAGATACACTGGTCATCTTCATCCTTGTCTTGCACTATTGCCTAGGCTGGCCTCAAACTCCTGGTCGCAAGTGACCCATCTTAGCCTTCCAAGCAGCTGAGGCAATAGGCTTTTGCCATTGCACCCAACTCTATTCTTCTTCCTGAAGGAGATCATCCTATCATTAAAATAGTTAATGGATTTCCACTCCTCAAGACACACACACCCATGCATACACACATGCCATAGTGGTGGTACTTGAAGTGTAATACCAATGGTTACAACCTGGTATGGAAGGAATAATAAATTTAAATATATTTAATGTTTATTCAACTGCATTCAATAATTTGAGACACAGTAGTATTTATATGTATGTGGGACATTTATTTGGGCTACATGAAGTACAAAGTACAAATGGCAGGTCTTCTGCATTAACTCTGCTACCAGGACTCGGAGCTCAACAACTGCCATCATTTATTACATACGCCCCTCTGCTTGGAGCCCCTCTCTGTTCCTGAGATCAGACTTAGGAATGAGTATGGGGAATGGGCCAAGACAGGCTAAGGAACAGAGAACTTCATCTATGTTCTGCATCTATTTCTGCTAGAATTGCTTGAAGGTAGGAGTGGGGAGAGGGCAGAATGGAGAGAGAGGTGGTATGGATCTGGGGACTCCACTCACATCTGGTGCTGTGATTTGTCTTCTAATGGAAGATGGGGGAGGAAAGGGGAGGCTGGATGAGGGAAGGAAAGGAATAAGATTGAGAAGGAGAAGGAGTGAGGAGGGGGGGGAAGAAGAAAGGGGGTTAGTGAGGAGGGGGTTGTGGGCAGGACAGTAGGCTGAGCTCAAGCCAGAGTGACAGAATTCTGGCCCTTGGGGAAGCAAATAGGATGTGTCTTAGCAGCATCAGTCAGCCTCGGAGTAATCTGACTCCACGGGGCAGTACCAGCCCCCGTGCTGTAGCCTGGAATCCTCCAAGGAGGAGATTGACAGGCTTCAATTCCAAAGACCCATCTGTTTGTTTGTTTATTTATTTATCTGAAACAGAGTCTCACTTGGTCACCCAACACAGAGTGCCATGGTGTCTTTAGCTCACAGCAACTTCAAACTCTTGGGCTCAGGCAATCCTCTTGCCTCAGCCTCCCAAGTAGCTGGAACTACAGGCACCCGCCATAACACCCTGCTATTGGCTATTTTTAGATATGGTGTCTCACTCTAGCTCAGTCTGGTCTCAAACTCCTAAGCTCAGGCAATCCACTCACCTCGGCCTCTCTGAGTGCTAGGATTACAGACAAGAACCACCACATCTGGCCAGACCCATCTGTTTAATAACAAGAGATTATAGGAACAACTTACTAGCACTGATGCCTTGACAGGTTTACATTTTAAGAGGAGACCCCAGAATATTGCTTTTGTTGCTCCATAAGTATGACTAAAGCTATTCAGTTTTGGTAATTTTTAATTTCTTCTCCCCAAAGTTGAAAAATTATTAGTATAAAAATTTTATGGGGTTACTGTATTTCAAATCTCTACTGTACTTTATCTTTCCTTTGTCATTCTAATATCACTTATGGGGTTCAGCCTTTTTTTCATGATTAGTTTTATTAGTCATCTTTCTCTAAGAACCAGATTTTGTTTTATTTCTATTGTTTTTGATTTCATTAATTTTTACTTTTTAATTATTTAAACTCATTCTGCAATTGAAAAACAATACAAAGTGTCACCTTCTCTTACAAACTATTATAGAAAGTTCGACAACCCAAAAGATTAAAGGATTAAATTTCAAAAGAGAAATTTACAAAGCTTCTAAACCTAAGACTTTACTAGCAAGCACAACAGTGCATCTTGTGACCTCTGGGTAGACCTAGGTAGACCTGTAGGCTTGAGTAGGGAAGAGAAACTGCTGAAAGGGGTGTCCCAGGGAGGGAACCTGGGACTGCAGTCAGAAGGTCATCCTGCTCCTGGCCCTGTCTTTTATTTACTTGCATTAGGCAAGGTACTGACTTCCATTTCCTTCCCTGCAAATTATGACTAATGAAAATTGCCCCACCTGCCTTACCTCATTGGCTGTGTGTCACATCAGGTACTGAATGGGAAGAAGGTAAGACACCTGAACACCTACCACACCCTCCTCCTCATCTTTCTCCTCCCACAGGTGGCAGCAAGGAGGGATTTGGATGACCCAGACAGAGCATTACTTAGCAGGCCCCACCCTTAAAATGTAAATTATTCTGAAGGGAAAGAGAGGGTCTTATTTTTTACTTTAGCTCACTGTGCTACTACTGTTTTTTTTTTGTTTGTTTGTTTGCAGTTTTTTTTTTTTTTGCTGGGGCGGGCTTGAACCCTCCACCCCCCTGGTATATGGGGCCAGTGCCCTACTCCTTGAGCCACAGGCGCCACCCTGTGCTACTGTTTTATCTCTTCTTCAGCTAAATGTTGTGTTTGATTTTGTTTTTGGACTATATACTCCTGTGTTCTGTGGGGAAGTATGTGGAAGGGGCAGGTGTGCTGGAAACTGGGCCTAAAACCTGGGAGGCAGGAGTGGGTGTCCACACTAGCGGTTCTCAAGTGTTTTGGTCTCAGGACCCTTTTACGCTCTCTCGCCTCTTTTTTTTATTTTTTAGCTTTACTGAATTATAATTGATATATGAAAAATAGCACGCATTTGATGTATATATTAATGAGTTTGGACATGTGAATACCCTTGTAATATCACCTCCACAACCAAAGTACTAAACATATTCATTAAGTCCAAAAATCTGCTTTTGTTCTTGTGTGTGTGTGTTTGATAGGAACACTTGAAATGACATGTATCCTATTGATATCTTTTAAGGTGCACGGTATTCTATTGTTAACTATAGGTAGTGTGCTATATAGCAGATCCCCAGAATTTAGTCATTTTGCATGCAGAAGAACAGATAAAGAAAATGTGGTATATACATGCAGTGGAGTACTATACAGCCTTAAAAAGAAGGACATCCTGCCTTCGGTAACCACGTGGATGAACCTATGGGACACCATGCCAAGCCAAATGAGCCAGTCACAGAAAGAAAACACTGTCTGGGCGTATTCCACATACATAACAACGGAAAGGTGGCCATCAGGGCCTGGGGAAAGAAGGAAATGGTGAATCAATTTTATTTTTCTTTTCCTTTCTTTTTCATGGTTCCATGGTAATTTTAGGGTTATTTTTCTATTTCTGTGAAGGTTGTCATTGGTATTTTGACAGAGATTGCTTTGAATCTGTAGATCATTTGGGTAGTATGGACATTTTAACAATATTTCCAATCCATTGTCACAGGATACCTAATTATTTGTGTCTTCTTCAATTTCTCTTTTATCAATGTTATATGATTTTCAGTGTACAAATTTTTGATATCCTTCATTAAATTTATTCCTAATTTGTTTAGCTATTATAAATGAAATTATTTTCTTGATTTCTTTTTGTTTTTTTTTGAGATAGAGTCTCACTTTGTCGCCCTTGGTAGAGTGCTGTGGTGTCACAGTTCACAGCAACTTCCAACTCTTGGGCTTGAGCAATTCTCTTGCCTCAGCCTCCCAAGTGGCTGGGACTACAGGCGCCTGCCACAATGCCCAGCTATTTTTTGGTTGTAATCGTCATTGTTGTTTGGCAGGCATGGGCCAGGTTCGAACCCACCAGACCTGGTGCATGTGGCTGGCGCCCTAACCACTGGCTACGGGTGCCCAGCCTATATATGTGTTTTTCAAATATTTCTCCCTCGTCTGTGCAATGGTTTTTTACTCAGCTAAAAGTGTCTTTGACATAAAGTTTTTAATTTTGCTGAGGTGTATTTTTTTCTTTTATTGCCGATGATAACCAGATGTGGATGCTTACACCTGTAACCCTAGCACTCTGGGAGGCCAAGGTGGGTGGATTGCTTGAACTCAGGACCGTAGAGAATGTGGAGAGCCAGACGGCCTTTGGGTGAGATGATTTGCAGCTTGGGGGTGGACCATCGGGGAACTTATCCACAGGTGTTAGTCCCAGAGAAAGAGCCTGGTTGTGGCAATCCTTAAGCACACGGTCATTATCCAATATTCCCCTCACGGTCTATTACAATCTCAATAAATAGCTACTGTGGAGAAGGTTGCTTGGGGCCACCCTGCACTTATGGTTAGCCCGCCTCTTGCAAGCTTGTACTTCTTTTTTTTTTTTGAGACGGAGCCTCAAGCTGTCCCCCTGGGTAGAGTGCCATGGCATCACGCTCACAGCAACCTCCAACTCCTGGGCTCAAGCGAGTCTCCTGCCTCCGCCTCCCAAGTAGCTGGGA
Organism: Galago senegalensis; assembly: GCA_963575145.1. Taxonomy (NCBI): domain Eukaryota; kingdom Metazoa; phylum Chordata; class Mammalia; order Primates; family Galagidae; genus Galago; species Galago senegalensis. The sequence goes on along the minus strand of CAUYTI010025446.1, from coordinate 1,420 downwards.
CCACAGGCACCCACCACAGCGCCCGGCCATTTTTTGGTTGCAGCCATCATTGTTGTTTGGCGGGCCCAGGCTGGGGATTTGAACCCGCCACCTTAGGTGTACGTGGCTGGCGCCTTAGCCGCTTGAGCCACAGGCACCGAGCCTCAAGCTTGTACTTCTATCCATGTCATGCCTGTTTCCTTCGTGCTGTGACAGGACTGGGCATAGGGCCCATGACACAGGAGTTTGAGACCAGCCTGAGAAAGAGCAGGTCCCCATCTCTACTAAAAATAGAAAAACTAGCAGGCATTGTGGCAAGTACCTGTAGTCTAGCTATTTGGGAGGCTGAGGCAAGAGGACCATTTGAGCTCAGGAGTTTGAGGTTGCTGTGAGCTATGAGGCCATTGCATTCTACCCAGGGCAACAGAGCAAGACTTTGTAAGGAAAGAAAAAGAAAAGAAATCATTGATTAATGTGCCCTTTTACACTCTTAAAAATTAGGGAGGGGGCAGCACCTGTGGCTCAGTGAGTAGGGCACTGGCCCCATATACCGAGGGGGGTTTGAACCCAGTCCCAGCCACTGCAACAAAAAATAGCTGGGCATTGTGGTGGGCACCTGTAGTCCCAGCTACTAGGGAGGCTGAGGCAAGAGAATTGCCTAAGCCCAAGAGCTGGAGGTTGCAGTGAGCTGTGATGTCACAGCACTCTACCCAAGGTAACAAAATGAGACTCTGTCTCTAAAAAAAAAAAAAAAAAAAAAAAATTAGGGAGGACCACAAGTAACTTTATCTATGTTGTTTTAACAATATTTATCATATTAGAATATGAGAAACATTAGAAACAACATTTTAGAAATTGTCATGTTAGAAAAATAGTAAATATTAGAAAGTGAAGATTTAAAAATTACAAATTCATTACACGTTAACATACTTTTTACAAAAGCAACTATATTGGCTTGGTACCTATAGCTCAATGGCTATGGCACTGGCCACATACACAGGGGTTGGCGAGTTAAAACCCAGCCCATGGCCTGCCAAACAACAAAGACAACTACAACAAAAAAATAGCTGGACGTTGTGGCAGGTACCTGTAGTCCCAGCTACTTGGGAAGCTGAGGCAAGAGAATCGCTTAAGCCCAAGAGTTAGAGGTTGCTGTGAACTGTGACATCACAGCACTCTACTGAGGTGACAAAGTGAGACTCTCAAAAACAAACAAAAAGAACCTATATTTTCTTTTTTTTTTTTTTTTTTGAGACAGAGCCTCAAGCTGTCCCCCTAGGTAGAGTGCCGTGGCATTATGGCTCACAGCAACCTCCAACTCCTGGGCTCAAGCGAGTCTCCTGCCTCCGCCCCCCAAGTAGCTGGGACCACAGGCGCCCGCCACAACGCCCGGCTATTTTTTGGTTGCAGCCGTCGTTGTTCGGCGGGTCTGGGCTGGGGA
>CAUYTI010025441.1:0-22272 GCA_963575145.1 Galago senegalensis | reverse complement strand
GGTGCCCGCCACAACGCCCGGCTATTTTTTGGTTGCAGCCATCATTGTTGTTTGGCGGGTCCGGGCTGGGGATTCGAACCCGCCACCTTAGGTGTACGTGGCTGGCGCCTTAGCCGGTTGAGCTATAGGCGCCGAGCCTACCTCAAACTCTTGGGCTTAAGCAATTCTCTTGCCTCAACCTCCCAAGTAGCTGGGACTATAGGTGCCAGCCACACGTCCAGCCATTTTTTTTAGTTGCACTTGTCATTGTTGTTCAGCAGGCCTGGGCTGAGCCCAAAGAATTTCTTTTGTAGCATAATGTAGCTTAGGAGGTGGTAGGGTGTGTCATGACAGAGATCAAAGGTCATCTGCTAAAGGCCTTGTAAAAGTTGGGAGGATCAAAAAAAAAGTTGGGAGGATCAAAAAAAAAGTTGGGAGGGCCATCTTGGGTGGAGGGTCTAAAACAAGTTGAGTAAGTTCCTTGGTCTGGGTGACTCAGTTATTAGAATGCAGGACCTGGAAGATATCTCAAAAACTACACCAGGGGCCAGGTGTGGTGGGTCACGCCTGTAATCCTAGCTTTCTGGGAGGTAAAGGCGGGTGGATAGCTTGAGCTCAGAGGTTTAAGACAGCCTGAACAAAGAGTGAGACCCCATCTCTATTAAAATAGAAAAACTGAGGCAAGAGGATCACTTCAGCCCATGAATTGGGGATCACTGTGACCTGTGACACCATGGCACTCTACCCAGGATGACAGCTTGAGACTCTGTCTCAAAAAAAACCCTACTGGCTCGGCACCTGTGGCTCAAGTGGCTAAGGCACCAGCCACATACACCTGGGGTGGCGGGTTTGAATCCCCAGCCCAGGCCCGCCAAACAACAATGATGGCTGCAACCAAAAGATGGCCAGGCGTTGTGGCGGGCGCCTGTGGTCCCAGCTACTTGGGAGGCTGAGGCAGGAGACTCGCTTGAGCCCAGGAGTTGGAGGTTGCTGTGAGCGTGATGCCATGGCACTCTACCCAGGGGAATAGCTTGAGGCTCCATCTCAAAAAAAAAAAAAAAAAAAAAAAAAAAGAATCATAGTTATAATAATATCCTTCCAATTCCTCCTTTGTTTTGTGCTTTTGTCATACATTTTGATTTATGTATTCTTTTTGCTTTGTCAGGTAGTTACCTTTTGGAACAATTGAAGATGAGAAAAGTATCTTTAATATTTACTTTCATTTTAACCATGTCTTTAAATCTTCATTTGTATATATCAAGTGAATTTCTTTTGCTTGAAAAATTTCCTTTTACATTTCTTATAGTACAAATTTTTCTCTTGTTTCCAATTTTGAAAGTTATTGTTGTGGACTTAGAATTCTTGATTTTCAGGGTTTTTTCCTCCTTCCATCATCTTAAAGACATTGTTCCTCTGGCTTCTTGTTTACATAGTCTGACATGAAGTCTGTGGTAATTCTTGTACTTGTTTCCCTGTTCATAAAATTTTTTCTTTTGGCTGCTTTTAAGATTTTCTCTGAATCATTGGTGGTTTGGGGGGTGTTTATTGAGCTTCTTGGGTCTGTTGATGCATTGTGTTTATCAAATTTATAAAATTTTTAGCTACCTGTCTTCAATTTTTTTTCTTCCAAAGTATCTCTTTTCTCCTCAGACTTCAATCCTACATATGTTCAGCCACTTAATATGTGTATTAACTCACAGATTCCTGAAGTGCTGTCCTTTTTTCTTCCAATTTCTTTCTTTTTCCTTCAGTTTGGAAAGTTTCTGTTGCCCTGGCTTTAGGATGACTTAATTTTGTTTTAACTTTCTTCTTTGTCTAATTTGCTATTGTGCTTATCTGGTTAACTTTTTAATACAAGATACTTTTCTTTTTCAGTTCTAGAATTTCCATAAGGTTTCCTTATTTCTTTTTAACTTATTTATTTTTTTTGGGACAGGGTCTCTGTTGTCAGGGCTAGAATGCAGTGGCATCATAATAGTTCACTGCAGCCTCAAACTCCTGGGCTTTAAGCAATCCTCCAGCCTCACCCTCCCATGTTACTGGGACTGCTGGCACACACCATTACACCTGTCTATTTTCTTAATTTTTTTAGAGACAAGGTTCAGCCATTGCCCAGGCTGGTCTTGAATGCTTGGGTTTCAGGCTAAGCTATCCTCCCACCTTGGCCTAAGCATGAGTCTCTTCTCCAGCCAAGATTCCTTTTTAATATATATAGTTTCATTTCTTTATTAAAATATTTCTTTTTCTTCATGATGTTGATGTTTTTCTTTAAGTCTTTGAACTCTTTTCTAGTAGCTATTGTAGAGTCTCTCAGTTTGAATGTACTTTACCTCTGCCATTTCTGGGTCTTGATTATAGATTATCATAATCAAAGCAGGTTCTTGCCTTTTCTTATATTTGGTAATTTCTTATAGATTTTATAATGTTGAATGTCTTTTTTATTTAAGGGAATTGGTGTTTCTTGAGTCTTAAGTCTTGTTCTTATAGGAGGTTTATTTTTATGGATCAACTTCATCTTTCAAGTTTGTCTTCAGGATTTGTGGTTTTGGGGTTTTTGTTTGGGGACAGTTCTAGAACATAGGTTTCAGTTTAGGACTTACTAGGGCCCAGTAGTGAGGCATGCATCTTTCCTCTGCCTTGATCTCCCCGTGTATCCATCAAAGTCTGTTCATTCTAGCTGGTGGAAACTGAATGCTCTTGGCCTTGTGTGAACTCTGAGTTGTTTGGTCAAGAACTTCCCAGTATTTATTTTCCTGGGTATTTCTTTGTCAAGCCTTATGGCGTTACACACCACACATGTAGAGTGTGTTTAGCCAGAAACTCAAGAAAATCTCTTTTGTAGATTTTTGGAGCACTTTCTCTGTATAGCTTCTTCCATTGTAGAACTATGTCCTACAAATTCTAGCCACTTCAGACTCCACCAACCAAGTTGAACTCTGTCACTTCAGCTCAGTGAGACTATTGACTATTTATTTTTTCTTCTGGTTGTGTGGCTCCAGGCAGAAAGCTGGGACAGTCATAGGGCTCTCTTCATTTGTTTTCCTGCTTCCAGGGATTATGTTTTCATACATGTAACTGCCGATCTTCTAATGTCTGAAAACTATTGTTTGGGATTTTTTTCTAGTTTTCTACTTATTTATGGCAGGAGGACAGTTCTGAACCTTGTTACTAGCTCATGACTAGAAATCATAGTTTTCCGCCTTCATTTTTGAAGGATATTTATGCTGGCCTATATAGAATTTTAAGTCAACAACATTTTTTTTTCTTTTAATACTTTAAAGTTATCATTTTATTATCTTCTAACTTAGATTGTTTCTAATGAGAAGTCAGTGGTAATTCTTATGATTATTTACCTAAGGTAATATGTCTCACCGAGGAAGTAAGAGTTCAAAGTTTGGGGCTCCTGAGGTCAATGGAATTTGAGGAGCCAAAGTACTAGAAGAAGGGAGCTATAGAAAGGAAGTTTCGGAAATTTCCTATAGAGAGATTCTTGCTTGGAGACTAAGGTGCATCAATACTCCATGAGTTCAGCCAAAGAATAACATCTAGGGAAAAAAACGGCTACAGAGTGTGAGCTGAACAACCACCTGAGCTTGCAAAGGTCTGGGAGCCGTTAAAACTCCTAGCAGCCACAATAAAGAGGCCTCATTGAACACCTCATGTATTCAGTAGACCCCATAAAAGTATTAGAGGTAAGCTAATCCTAAATTTAATAAAATTATGTAAAACCAACAGTAAAAAGAGAAATCTTTAAAGAAAGGGGGGAAAAGATGTATTACAGCTTATATTTTAATTTTCAAACAATACAGAGAGTTACAGAAAAGTAAAATAAGAGGAAAAGTAACTCAGTATACCAAAACCCAGAGTTGACCAATTGTCTGAACATCATAGACATCTTTTATGCAAATATACATATAGAAGGATAATTTTATTTTAAAAATAGATTTATGCATTTCACGCTATTTTTAATTTAAAGCGTTTAAGTTTAATTAACTGAGGTAAATTTGTTAAATAAAAGCAACAGAGGAAAAATTGTTCAACCATAGATGAATATTTACTATGAGAGATATTACTTTTGAAAAGACTTTCTTCTAAGCTTAAAAAAGATTACTAAAAAAGCCTACGGGGTTAGAGTTATTTTGTCATTAATTGCATGCTCCATAGTTGTCTTCCATAGAAAAGAATCAAGTATTGGCAGATATCTGCTGCTGGTGAGAGCAAACATTGGTGCAGCTTTCAAAATGACAGTTTGGCAATGCTCATCATAATCCTTAAAATGCTCACACTTTTTGTCCCAAAATTTCATCCTTGGGAATTTTTTTTTTTTTTAAAGGTGGAGCACTGCATGAATTTGCCTGTCATCCTTGCGCAGGGGCCACGGATGTATCTTCTCTGTATCGTTCCAATTTTAGTATTTGTGCTGCCAAAGCAAGCACCATGCTTAGGAATTTATCATAAGAAAATAAGCAGTGCATACAAATATGTGTTTGTTACTTATCCATCGTTACAGTGGTATTTATAATGTTAAAAATAATTAGAAGCTTCTCAAATGATTAAATTATGCAATAGCCATGTAACCAAATGCCATAATTCCATTACAAATCATGGTCTTTAAAATTAATAACTGGCAGGAAATAAAACTCATGAGTGTTAGGATGTTTAAGGGTGTAAGAAATGTTTACATTGTAGTGAATGGAAAAAGTGAGCTGATACTTTGGAGTGTCTTAAAAAGGAAACATTTATTTGATAGTATATAAAATAAAATATGCTAACTTTGAGAGGGTAGATTATAGATAATTTTTCAATCTCATACTATTTAATATTTTCCACATGTTCTATAATAAGTGTGTACTATATTTTAACGCTAAATTAGGTTAACATTAGTTGATTATAATATTTTTCACATTTTCTACAATAAGTACGTACCATGTTCATAATCATCCAAAGAGTAACATACTTCAATTTTTAAAATTCTGAGAAAACTAACGATGAGGAGAGGGACGAGGGAAAGTGGATTTAAGTGAGTTTTAACTTTTCTTATCTTGATCATGCCTTTACACCCCCCCCCATTTTTGTAGATTCTTTAGCTTAAGCTTTATACAAGGTATCCCAAAGCTTGCCCTATATATATACATAGGGGAAATGGGAAATTGTAGCTAAATTTACCTTTATTTATAAAATATTCATTACAAAGTTTTACAAAATATTTCTCTACATGTTGATATATAAATATAAAAAATATAATACAAGTGTGTTAGTTTTTCTGGCCACCTTTAGGACACCCTTTAGATTTAATGAAAGGGGTGTTTATTCTTATACTATGTCTGTAATGTACATGTTACTTTTTTCAGACTAAATCAGTCTCCCATGTTTCCTAACTTAAAATTAAGTTTCTGTATAGCACTTCTGTAAGGGCTTGAATAGATTTAGTATTAACTTTCTTTCCTTTTCTCCTTTTTCCAGAGCTGTTTTTTCAAGAGGTTTTGGTTTTGCTTTCTCAGTCACTGTTACTGCCCATTTCTTTGCAGAGGTGGATGGACTAATGTCAAAAAAAGAATGGAAATCATTGTTTTTATTTGTCTTAATAAAATACTACATTTGCTGTGTGGCCCTGGCTTCTAAGGATATGAACCTGGTGCTGTTCAGGCCCTCATTCTAGTGACACAGCTTCACATATTTTGCTTATATATAGGACATGTAAGAAATCTAAAGCAGAAGGTTAATAACATTCAAGAGACAGAGGAATGTTGCAGTTAATGAACAAGGAAATAGAGGTACCCTCATACAGGACTCCAGAAAAGACCTGCAAGTCTAGAGTCTATTGTTCAGCAGTTGCAGGTCCAGAAGCTTAGTTTTGTCAGGTGCACTGATTTCATTCTAAGCAAACCTAATGAAGACTAATACAGAAAACAAAGCAAATTTTAAAATGTATACTGAAGACTATCAAATCATGATGATCTGATGGCCAGCACCTTCACTGTAGGGCTCTATCTGCCAAAAGGATGGGAATGATTGTGTTCACTGATAAGTGTGTGTGGCCTTGAAGGCTAGTGGTTCATTCTTTATTAACTCACTTTTAGGCTTTGTAAATGGCTCTGTAGCTGTAGGCAAGTTATTTAACCTCCTGAACCTGAATTTTTTTATCACCGAAATAGTAGTATTAACCAGTACCTTATAAGATCCTTGTAAGAACCTAAATAAGGTAATCCATGTAGAGTGATTGGCATCGTTACTATTCAGTAACTGTTAAGATTGTTTTCATCTCCTTCTGGATTTGAGGTCTGTAACTTAATGGTACACTTGATCTTTTCTTGATTCCTGCTGATATGGGTGGGAGGGAATTCTGTTCTTGGTATTGTAGAGGTACTAGCATTAATTGATTTACAGGAACATTGTTGTTCTGAAGAACATTGTTTGTGAAGAACAATGGTGAATTTTTGCATAGATTTGTTTTACTGTGAGATTTAGCCATTTCAATATTTTGAGACTAAGGTAAGAATCTTTCTTTTAAGGAATTCAGTAGCATTTGCGTTTCCAACTGGGCATTTCTAAAACAGCTTGATATTTCTTCTAAAACAAAGTCCAGAGAGCAAATTTAATAAGCTGTTCTTACTACAGCTGACAAATTTTTATGATTTGTGTTCTCTGGTTAGTGTTTCTAATTCATTATATTTGTAGATTATGATGTATGGGATCTGGCCCAATTTTCTATTTTTCAGATGAGTTTACAGGGACCTGGAAAACTAGAGTGAAACTGAGCCAGACAGCTGATGCATGATAGGGGGTCCCTGGGACTGTGAGGTGCCAGTGCAGCTGGGCCCAGGACATTGAGGTTCTTGAATAAGTATTTGTACTCTGGAGGAGGCAAGGAGAGCAGCCAGCTCTTCCTTTTGGGTGTCAGCATCCTTCCTTTCACTTGGTTGTGAGAAGGCAGTCTTGAATTTAAGCAGCGAACTTGCTGTTCTCAGGTGCAGACATCCTAAAGAGTTCCTTCTAGAAGGAGTCTCTGCCTGCCTCTCCTTTCTTGCTTATCCAGGTCCAAATCAGAGGTGAATGAACAAATGTCCTCTTTGTGTCAGGTGTCATGTCTACTAACTAGACACTGTAGAGCAGTTAGGACTTATCCAAAAGTGTTTTTATGGCATAACTGAGACAGGTTACTAGACTCTAGTTTATCACAGTGCCTCTCTACTTCCGGTGAATTTATTTTCTCTTCTATGGAAGAGATACATATAGGAGATTTGTTAAAAAATGTTTTGATATCTATTTTGACGTTACTCTTCAATTGTGCCACATAGCACTTTATTATTTACAGTTTTGGTATTTAATTATCTCACAGGGTTTTTTTTTTTTTTGAGACAAAGTCTCATTATGTTACCCTCAGTAGAGTGCGTTGGCGTCACCACTCACAGCCACCTCAAAGTTTTGGGTTTAAGTGATTCTCTTGCCTCAGCCTCCCAAGTAGCTGGGACTACAGGTGCCTGCCACAGTGCCTGGCTATTTTATTGTTGTTGTTGCAGTTGTCATTGTTGTTTAGCAGTCTCCAGCTGGGTTTGAACCTGCCAACCTTGGTGTATGTGGCTGGCACCCTAACCACTGAGCAGACCTGCATCATTTTGATCTCTCTTGTGTGTGACCCTTAGGGCTTGGATTTTTTTTTCCCCTATTTTATTTTTCTTTCTTTCTTTTTTATTTTTTTTCTTTTGAGACAGGTCTCTTTCTGCTACCTAGCCAGGCTGGAGAACAGTGGTGTGATCATGCTCACTACAGCCTCAAACTCTGAGGTTCAAGCAGATCTTTTGTGTCAGCTTCCCAAGTAGCTAGGACTACAGGCTCCTGCCACCACATCTGGCTATTTTCTTACTTTTTTTTTTCTTTTGAAGGAATGGGGTCTCCCTATGTTATCTCAAACTTCTAGGCTTAAGTGATTCCCACCTCCGCCTCCCAAAGTGCTGCAATTATAGACATAAGCCAGTGTCAGCCAGGGCTTGGAATATTTTAAGTATTCAGTAATTAACTTGTTGATTAATAGCTAAATATTTATTGTCAATTTTTTAATTGCCGCATATTTTATATTTTAGCATAATCAAACACACACATAAAAATAGGAAGCTGGATTTTCTACTTACAGCTCATATCCTCAGAAGATTTAAGGTTCAGAAATTATACTAGCACTATTGTCATTTGAACCAACCTGTGCTCCCACATTAAACTTATATTTAATGCATTAAGAATTAGGAAGTGTTAGGGACAGCGAGGTAGGTCACTTACTTAAATAAAAGGCTTTTAATCATCTACTACTAACCTTTATGGCGGCCATTCAAAAATATATATATTTACAGAGAATGAGTAGTTATCTTTGAATTATAATCCTCTTGTGTGTTTTGGTGTACAGATGTGCTGTGGGGTTATTTTCTTGGAGGAAAAAAAATTTTTTTTCATGCCTTCTTAGGATGGTTTAGAGTGGTACACCTATGACCAGTCTTAATGTTTCATCCCAGTCAGCATTCCTCGAAGTGCATGACTTTGATGCCAAGGGGAATCAAGCGAGGAAAATACAAATAAATTAGTGTAAATCTGTGACCCCTATTAGAAAAAACAAAGCTCATTCCATACTTACAATGGATAGTATTGTTATTTCTGTTCCAAGGACCAGTTGCATGAATGTGTAATCTCTATTCAGACTTCTGTCTGGTTTGTATATGCTCTGTTTGTTTTGTCTCAGATTATCTTTGTCACTTGGTGATATTAAATATTCGTGTTTTGTTGATACTAGGTAATAATAGCCTTTGTGGTTGGTTGAGGGATATAGTTGTTTGAGTCTAGAATTTATATCCATGTCATATCATTGTAGGTAATTTTGTAAATCTCCTTCCAGTATCTCTTTATTCTTCCATTTCACAGATGTACCTATGCTCAAAAGATTTACTTTTGAGCCTTAATTTGTAAAGCATTAGAAAGTTCTGAGATAATTTATACTATGTACTTTTAAAAGGTTTTGGCATGCTTAACATTAACATGCAGTAAATTTGGTTATTTGGTTGGCATATAGTTCTATAAATTGTAACTCATACATACATTCATGTAACCACCTCCACAATTGAGATACAGAACCCTTTCATTCCCAAAAGTAACCTCGGGTGCTATCCCTTTGTCCCACATCCCTAACCTCTGTTTATCTGCCCTAAGCCTGGTAACAACTGGTGTCTTATAAATGGAATTATATAGTAGGTTACTGTTCAAGGCTGGCTTTTTTCACTCAGCATTATGCCTTTGAAATTCATCCAGGTTGTTGTATGTATCAATGGTTGATTCTGTTTTATTGCTCAATAATATTCCAGTATATGGCTGCACTACAGTTTCTTTATCCTGTAGAGGGATATTTCTAGTTTGAAGCAATTTTGAATAGAATTATTATAAACACTTATTTATAGGTGTTTATGTGAACACAGTTTTTATTTTTCCAGCATAAATACCCAGGGTTGAGATTGCTGGGTCTTATGGTAAGTGTGCGTTTAACTTTATAAGACATTGCCACCTGTCTTCAAGAATGGCTGTCTTATTTTGCATCCCAGTAGCTGTGGTGTGTGAGTTCTAGTTGCTCTTCATCTTCTCCAGCATTTAATGTTATCATTACCTCTTATTTTAATCTGTTTTTACATCATTTTTGCTTTAATGTGGATTTCTCCCAATGGCTAATAATCAACATCTTTTTATGTACTTAATTGCATACTCTTTTACATACTCTCTTTGGTGAGTTCTCTGTTCAAGTGTTTTGTCTGTTTTTAAACTGTATGTTCTATGTCTCCTCACTGTTGAATTTTGAGAGTTCCTTTCATATCCAGGATACAAATCCTTTGTTAAATTTGTGATTTGCCAATACTTTTTCCCATTCTATAGTTTGCTTTTCGTTCTCTTCTCAGTCTTTCATAGAACAAAAATTTTTAATTTGATTAAGCCCTGTTTATAATTATTTTTCTTTGGTGGATTGTTCTTTTGATGTTATGTCTAAAAGTTCTTTGCCTAACTTCATGTCATAATGATTTTATTTTTTGTGTTCTAAAAGTTTTATATTTTACATTGAGATTTATGGTCCATTTTGAGTAATTTGTATATAAGGTGTGAAATTTCGGTTGAGGTTGAAATTTAAATTTTGGCATATGGGTGTCCAATTGTTAACAACAACTGTGGGTTTTTTTGCGCAGACTGTCCTTTCTCCATTGAGTTGTCTTTGCGCCGTTGTCAGATATCAGTTGGACATATTTGTGTGGGTCACTTTCTCAACTCTGTTCTCTTTTGTGTATCTGTCCCTTTTCTTATACTATACTGTCCTAACTGGCTATTCCAGTTCCTTTGTTTTTTATTTTAGAATTGGTTTGCCTGCATCTACAAGGAATAGCCTAGGGAGAGATTGATCAGAATTGTGTTTAATTTGTAGATCAAATGGGAAGAATAGCATCATCTTTACTATGTTGGGTCTTCTAATCAATGGATGTGATACAGCTCTCTATTTATATCTTTTTAAAATTTCTTTCATAGTTTAGTTTCAGCAAACACCTCCTGTACATCCTTTATTAGATTTGATATCTTAGTATTTCAGTTTTTCAGAGCATTATAAGTGGTATTAAAAATTTTTAGTTTCCAAATGTTCATTGTTAGAATATGAAAATATGAGCGATTCTTGTGTTGACCTTGTATTCTTACTCATTAGCTCTAGGAGGATTTTTTTGGATAGGCTTGAGGTTTCTGTGTAGACAGACATGTCTGCAAATAGGGACAATTTTATTTCTTTCTAATCGGTATGCATTGTTTTTCTTGCTTTCTCTTACTAGAACTTCAGGTACAGTGTTGAAGAAATGATTGTTCTCAATCATAGAGGGAAAGCACCATTCCTGACTTGGGTTCATTTTGCCCTGCTTTTCTTTCAGCTTTTTTTTTTTTGAGACAGAGCCTCAAGCTGTCCCCCTGGGTAGAGTGCCATGGCATCATGCTCACAGCAACCTCCTACTCCTGGGCTCAAGCGAGTCTCTTGCCTCCGCCTCCCAAATAGCTGGGACCACAGGCGCCCGCCACAACGCCCAGCTGTTTTTTGGTTGCAGCCGTCATTGTTGTTTGGCGGGTCCGGGCTGGGGCTTTGAACCTGCCACCTTAGGTGTACGTGGCTGGCGCCTTAGCCGGTTGAGCTATAGGCGCCGAGCCTTCTTTCAGCTTCTTAAGGCAGACACTTAGGTTATTGATATGAGAATCTTTTTTGTTAATATAAGCATTTAAATACAGATGTTTCTCTGAGCATTGCTTAACTGCATAATATGAATGTTGATGTGTTTTTATTTTCTTGCAGTTGAAAATACTTTCTAATTGCCTTTGAGACTTCCTCTTCTTTGACCTGTGGATTATATAAGTGCATTGCTTAATTTCCTTGTTTTTGTGTTTGTGTTTGTGTGTGTGTTTCAAGAGTAATTGCCCTTGGAGTTTTTTTTGAGACAGAGTCTCACTTTGTTGCCCTCAGTAGTGTGCCATGGCGTCATAGACCTCAAACTCTTGGGCTCAAGTGATTCTTTTGGCTCAACCTCCTGAGTAGCTGAGACTATAGGCACCTGCCACAACACCCAGCTAGTTTGGGTTTTTTTTTTTTTTAGAGACAGGAGTCTCACTCTTGCTCAGGCTGGTCTTAAACCTGTGAGCTCAGGCAATCCACCCGCCTTGGCCTCTCCCTTAGAGTATTCTTGTAGTAGCTGCTTTATAATAATAAAAGTCTTTATCAAATAATTATAACATTGTATCATCTCAAGGTTGATATCTGTTTATTAACCCATCCAGGTTGAGATTTTCCTGGTTCTTCAGAGGCCAAACGTTGATAAAGTTTTCCCTCCCTCAGAATTTTAGGTACCTGTAGGCTAGGAGATTCCTTTCTCTGCTGCTTAAACCTTAACTTGGGGTTTCCCCCTAAGTCTAGGGAGAGAGTGCTACCATTGAATTCTGATCTTCTCCTACCCTTTCCTTTTCAGAGTCTTTAAATAGCTGCTTCGCGCATTCTGTTCAGGTTTTTTAGATGCGTTCAGTAAGAGAGACAGGGTAGAGTGTTACTCCATCTTGCTCTGGAACAGCGTGTACTGTTAAGTATGACATTTATATATTCAACCAATATGCATAGCTGTCATATACCATATGTTGGGCACTTTACATATATTATTTGTTTAATTTTCTTAATTTAATCTTTCTCACTTTAGACATAAGGAAATTTAGGGTAAAACTGTTAAACTATGTCCATATATTAAATGACAAGCAGGGATTTGAACACAGGTATTTCTAACCCCAAGGTTTTGCCTCTGTTCCAGTGGTTCTCAAAGTGTGGTTCCAGGGCTAGCATCATCAGAATTACCTGGGAACTTGTTAGAAATGCAAAATTTCTAGACGCACCTCAGATCTACCAAATCAGAAATTCTGGAGGCGGGGCCCAGTAATTTGTCTTGATAGGCCCTCTGTTATCCTTCTGTGAGCTAAATTTGAGAACCACTTCTCCATATGACTTCTCAAGCACTAGGTATGGGTTAGTTTCTTAGCAAAATTTTTATATAAGAAGCTCAAGTAATTTTTCGCCATTGTTTAAGACATATTGCTAGTATGCTGAGATGTGACTTTTTACTGAGGTCACTAATGTAGCTTAAAATCCACACCTTTCTATATTATTCAAGACAATAGCAGTTAAAATATAAATACTGTCACTTTAAAATTTAAAAAATTTTAAATGTATGCATGTAATAGGGACTCCAAAAATACAGTCATCAGTCACTTGACAGGAATATGTTCTGAGATACATCGTGTTGGGTGGTGATTTCATCATTTGAATAGCGTAGGGCATACTTAACACAAACGGAAGTAGCATAGCCTATTATACACATAGACTGTTACTTCTAGGCTTCAAACATGTATAGCATATACTGTACTGAATATTTTAGGCAATTGTAACACAGTGGTAAGCATTAATGTATCTAAACATGTTTACACATAGTAAAAGTACAGTAGAAATACAGTATAAAAGATATAAAACGGTACCACCTACATAGGACACTTGAAATGAATGGAGATGACAGGATTGGAAGTTGCTCTAGGTGAGTCAGTGAATGAGTGGTACTTGAATATAAAAGCCTAGGACATTACTGTACACTACTGTAGGTTTTATAAACACTGTACGCCTAGGCTATACTAAATGCGCTTAAATTTTTCTTTCTTTCTTTCTTTCTTTTTTTTTTTTTGAGACAGAGCCTCAAAGCTGTTCCCCTGGGTAGAGTGCGGTGGCAACACAGCTCACAGCAACCTCCAACTCCTGGGCTCAGGCGAGTCTCCTGCCTCAGCTTCCCAACTAGTTGGGACCACAGGCACCCGCCACAATGCCCGGCTATTTTTTGGTTGCAGCCGTCATTGTTGTTTGCCAGGCCTGGGCTGGATTCGAACCCACCACTTTAGGTGTATGTGGCTGGTGCCTTAGCCACTTGAGCTACAGGTGCTGAGCCTAAATTTTTTTCTTTAATAATAAATTGACCTTAGTTTACTTAGCTTAAAATGCAAATATATGACATAGCTGTACAAAAATATTTTCTTTCCTTATATTCTTTTTCCATAAGGTATTTTTCAGTTTAAAGGTTTTTTTTAACTTTTTATAACTTTTTGTTAAACACTAAGACACAAGCACTTACAGAAAACTGGGCATACTCAGGGTTAAGGATCAAGACATTTCCATTATAATCTTTTTTTTTTTTTAAGACAGAATTTCATTATGTTGCCCTCAGTAGAGTGGCATGGCATCACAGGTCACAACATCAAACTCTTGGCCTTGAATGATTCTTGCCTCAGCCTCCCAAGTACCTGGGATTTCAGGTGCCCACCACAATGCCCAGCTATTTTTTGGTTGTAGTTGTCATAGCTTTTTGGCAGGCCCGGGCTGGGTTTGAACCCCATGGCTCCAGTGTATGTGGCTGGCACCCTAGCCGCTGAGCTTTAGGCGCCAAACCAACTCCATTATAATCTTATGGAACCACCATTGTATATGCTATTTTGACCCAAATGTTATGTAGCACATGACTATATGTAAAGAACTTTTCTATATGAAAAAAACTTAGGTATGGTTTTTGGTATATAATTATCACCTTGCCTCTGTAATGCCTTTTCTTAAATTTTAGGGTATTAACAATGTTTGCCCTAGATTTTAGGGCAGTTTTTTTTTTGTTGTTTGTTTGTTTTGAGGCAATATCTTATTCTATTGCCTGAGCTAGAGTCCTACAGCATTGTCTTAACTCACTGCAACCTTAAACTCGGGCTCATGCAGTTTTGCCTCAGCTTCCCAAGTAGCTGAGACCATAGCTATGTGCCACCACACTTAGCTAATTTTCCTATTTTTTGTAGAGATAGGTCTTGCCTGCTGTTGACTAAATGTTTGCATGCCCTCAACGTTCATATGTTACAGCCTAATCTCCAGGTTGATTGTATTAGGAAATGGAGCCTTTTGCAGGTGATTAGGTCATAAGGGTAGAACCCTAGTGAATAGGATTAGTGCTTTGCAGGGGGCTGATGAGAGTTCCCCTTCCACCTTGTGAGGTTAAATCAATTGTGTTGCTATAGAGGAAGTACCTGAGGCTGGGTAAAGAAGAGGTTTATTTAGTTCTGCAGACTATGCATCTGCTTCTGGTGAGGGCTTTGAGGCAGAAGGCAAGAGGCAAAGGGGGAGCAGGCATGTCACATGGGGAGCGAGAAGGGGAGAGAGGGAGAGGGTAGAGTGCTCACTGACTTTTAAACATCCAGCTCTCAGGTGAACTAACAGAATGAGAACTCTCTCATTACCAAGGGAAAAATCCCAAGCCATTCTTGAGGCTCTGCCCCCACTGAGCCTCACTTCCAACATTGGGGATCAAATTTCAACATGAGATTTGGAGGGGACACATCCAAGCTTCATCATTGGTCATCTTTTTTTTTTTTTTTAATTGAGACAGAGCCTCAAGCTGTTGCCCTGGGTAGAGTGCTGTGATATCACAGCTCACAGCAACCTCCTCCCCCTGGGCTCAAGCAATTCTCCTGCCTCTGGCTCCCAAGTAGCTGGGACTACAGGTACTCATCACAACGCCTGGCTATTTTTTGTTTACAGCCATCATTGTTGTTTGGTGGGCCAGGGCTGGACTTGAACCTGAGCTCAGGTGTATGGCTGGTGCCTTAGCCACTTGAGCCACAGGCCATCATTGGTCATCTTTGAACCAGGAAGCAGGCACTCACTGGACACTAAATCTGCCAGCACTTTGATGATCTTGGACTGCCAGCCTCCAGAACTATGAGAAATAAGTTTCTCTAGTGTATAAAGCACCTAGTTTATGGTATTTTTGTTATAGCTGCCAGAATGTACTAAAACAAAGATCCTTCCCTCAAGGAGCTTATTGTTTATTGAAATAAACAGAAAAACAGTTATGCCAAAAAAAAAAAAAAAGATTGCTGTGATAAAGTTATGTTCAAAGTATTATGGATCTGATGTGGTGGAGCCAGGTCTGACCCATAAAATCAAACTGTTGGTCTATAGTTTGAAATCAACTGTGGTGGTACATATACAACAGAAATGAAGAAATGCTATGGTCAGTTCTGCCATAATAGGGCATATGTATTTCTAAACATTACCAAGTGTAGGGAAAAATGGGTTTGGGGCATACCAGACACAAACCGGTATTTAGCCTTTTGGCTTCTCTGGGCCACACCGGAAGAAAGAGTTGCCTTGGGCTGCACATTAAATACACAAACACTAAGGAAAGCTGATGAGCAAAAATATTTTAAAAATAACAGTCCATGCATAATTTTTGTGATACTACCACAGCACTGTACCAAGGGCGACATATAATGAGTGCCATGGTGTCACAGTTCACAGCAACCTCCAATTCTTGGGCTTAAGCAATTCTCTTGCCTCAGCCTCCCTCCCAAGTAGCTGGGGCTACAGGCACCTGCCACAATGCCTGGCTCATTTTTTTGTTACAGTCATCATTGTTGTTTTAGCAGGCCTGGGCCAGGTTCGAACCCGCCAGCCTTGGTGTATGTGGTCTGCACCCTGCCCACTGAGCTATGAGCACCACTGGAGAATTTCTTTCTTTCCTGTTTTAAAAAAAAAAAGTTCAGTTTATAGTAATACAGCTAAGATGACAGCTTTAATCCTCGAAGTTATTAATTATTTCCATCTCATGGTATCTTTATCTTTCATATTAGACCTTTGTCCTCATGGTTCAAAATTAAGGTATCTGGCCAGGTGTGGTGACTCAAACCTCTAATCTCAGCGCTTTGAGAGGGTGGAGCAGGAAGATTGCTTGAGGCTGGGAGTTTGAGACCAGCCTGGACAGCATAGGTGGACCCCATCTCTACTAAAACTCAAAAATAATGAGCCAGCATGATGGCATGTTTCTGTAGCCCTAGCTACTTTAAGAGCTGAGGTGGGAAGACCGCTCGAGCCCAGGAGTTTAAGGTTGCAGTGAGCTATGATCATGTCACTGCACTCCATCCTAGGGTGACAGAGTAAGACCCAGCCTCAAAAAATTTTAGGTATCTTTGTTCTCAGAAGCAAGATGTATAAGAAGAAATGATAGAGATAAAGGACATATGCCGGCTGTCTCTTAAGCTCCCACACTCCATACCTGCTTGTATCTCAAAGGTCAGAACTTGATCTCCGGCCACCAGGAAACATATATGACTGACTGAAGAAAGGGCAGGTATAGGGTATAACTGGCAGTGCGCCACAGTCCCCTAGTGTCGAGGTAGTTGCTTTGTGCTTTGTGTTCCCACAGCACTCTAATTAGTTAACCCTCAGACTGTGTTTTTCTTTTTTTTGCAGTTTTTGGCCGGAGCTAGGTTTGAACTCGCCACCTCCGGTATATGGGGCCAGTGCCCTACTCCTTTGAGCCACAGGTGCTGCCCTGTTTTTTTCATCTTTTTCTCTCCAGCACCTTACATATTTTAGCACATAATCTGTACTCATGGGCATTGAATGAATAGATAACATTGCCTCAAAATTGACTACATAGACAGACTGCAAAGTTAAAAGTTGTGTAATTTTTCTTTTTTTTTAATTATTATTGTGATAAAATATACATAACATAAAATTCACCATCTTCGTTCAGTGCCTGTAGCTAAGTGGTTAGGGCAGCCACATACACCCAGGCTAGTGGGTTTGAACCCGGTCTGGGGTCTGCTAAACAACGACAACTACTACAACAACAACAAAAAGCCAGGAATTGTGGCGGGTACCTGTAGTTCCAGCTACTTGGGAGGCTGAGGCAAGAGAATCTCTTAAGCCCAACAGTTTGAGGTTGCTGTGAACTGTGACACCACGTACCTGGCCCAGGGCAACGTAATGAGACTCTGTCTCAAAAAAAAAAAAAAAAATTCGCCATCTTCACCATTTTTAAGTGTACAGTTCTGTGGAATTAAGTACATTCACATTGTTGTACAGCAACCATCACCACCATTCATCTCCAGAACTTTTTTATTTTCTGTAGTTGAAACTCGGTAGCCATTAAAACCTGATTACCCATTCCCTCTTTATCCCAGCTTCTGGAAATGACCCATCTTTCTGTCTCTGAATTTGACTGCCTTAGGAACCTCATATGAAAGGAATCGTCCATGGTTGGCCCTTTCGTGATTGGCTTCTTATTTCACTTAGCAGTGTCTTCAGGGTTCAGCCGTGCTATGCTGTAGCCTGTGTTAGAATTTTTTCCTTTTTAAGGTTCAATAGTAATTCCATTATAAATATTTACCATATTTTGTTTATACATTCATCTGTCTATAGATATTTGAGTTGCTGTGTTACACTATTTTTTGGAGAGTCTTGGTTTTTCACAGGTATTCTCAACAGGGGTACCATCTTATTCTATTATAATTTCACCACCACTACCCCCAACACCAGCCACATGCAGGTTGAATGTCCCTTATTGGGAATGCTTAGGAGTAGAAGTGTTTTGGAATTTGGAATTTTTTCTGGTTTCAAAATATTTATGTTACACTTATTGATTGAACATCCCTAATCTGAAAATCTGAAATGCTCCGATAAGCATTTCCTTTGAGTGTCATGTAGGAACTCAAAAAGTTTCAGATTTTGGACTATTTTGAATTTCACATTTTTCAATCAGGGATGCTCAACCTGTACCTACATAGCCTTTTTTTTTTTTTTTAAGACAGGGTCTTGCTCTGTTGCCTGGGTTATACAGTATTGGCATGGTTGTAGCTTACTGCAGCCTCTAACTCCTGGGTTCAAGTGATCTTCCTGCCTCTGTCTCCTTAAGTAGCTGGATCTTCAGGTTCCTACTACCACTCATAGCTAATTTTGGTTTTTTAACTTTTTTTTTTTTTTCCATAGAGATGAAGGTCTTGCTGTGTTGTTTGAGCTGGTCCTGTTTTGGCCTCCCAAAGTGCTGGGTTTACTGGTGTGAACCATGTGCCCATCCCTCACATAACTTTTTAAAAGGAAATGTAAGAAAAGTACAATAACCTATATTAACTTATTTTTCTGGGAAGAAATCTACCACCTTTTCCAATCAAACATTTGATGTGTAACGTAAAAAATTAATTTAAAGTTCTGAAGAACATTATCCAGATGTCAAATCTTTTTTTTTTTTGAGACAGAGCCTCAAGCTGTCCCCCTGAGTAGAGTGCCATGGCATTACAGCTCACAGCAACCTCCAACTCCTGGGTTCAAGCGAGTCTCTTGCCTCCGCCTCCCAAGTAGCTGGGACTACAGGCGCCTGCCACAACGCCTGGCTATTTTTTGGTTGCAGCTGTCATTGTTGTTTGGCGGGTCCAGGCTGGGGATTCGAACCCGCCACCTTAGGTGTACGTGGCTGGCACCTTAGCCGGTTGAGCTATAGGCACTGAGCCCAGATGTCAAATCTTAAAAGTAGGTACAAGTGTAGAATTAGAGGGAAATACTGTAGTTTTTCGCCAGAAAAGACAGGATTTTGTTTTAGAAGTCTCTTGATTATATGGTGAAAGACACAGCAGAACACAGTCTGTGAATTCTTATTCTTTCAAAATGTGGAGATTTTTTATCATGACTGGACAGTAAGAAGAAATATAGCTATAGCTTTATGGTTTTGCTTTTGTAAAATTTCTGTAGCATTGAAGAGAATGGGACTATTATGAATGGGGAAAGTAAGAAAAATGACCTCATTCCTACCACCTGACTTCCTTTGTTTTTAGGTGGGAGTTAATTTGGTGACAGTAATTATTATTGGATATTTTTTTTTTTTTGGTAGAGACAGAGTTTCCTTTATAGCCCTCTGTAGAGTACAGTGCTGTCACAGCTCACAGCAACCTCTAACTCCTGGGTTTAGGTGATTCTCTTGCCTCAGCCTCCCAAGTAGCTGAGACTACAGTTGCCCGCCATAACGCCTGGCTATTTTTTTGTTGCAGTTTGGCCAGGGCCAAGTTTGAACCCGCTACCCTTGGTATATGGGGCCGGCGCCCTTCTCACTGAGCCACAGGCGCTGTCCATTATTATTGGATTTTTGATTGTTAGTAATTTGCCTGATGTCTAGAAAATTCTGGGTTTTGGTCTCTATATCAGTGGCACATAGTTCAAATTAGCAGTCAAATTCTTTTAATAAAATTCTCTGATTAAGCCTTCAAATAATAGTATATATAAGTAGAATACATATCCAGTGGTTTAAACAGAATCTGATAGAAGCTTTCCCCTTGAAGCTGATTGTTTGGTCAGTTTGGCAAAATGGTGAGTCATGTTTCACTAGCCAACTCACAAACCAGCTGTTGATATATAATCAGTTACCTGAGCCAAGACCAAAGCACCATAATAGAATAGAGTATCTTGGCTCTAATACCCTTCTGTCTTTTCTAAAAAATCTGAGTGTAAATTTCTATCCCTCTTCTATATGCTTTGGGTTTTAAGAAGGAATATAAGACTGTCCTTTGTCTTCTGAATATTAAAGTACAGTTGCAGAGATAAACTTGGTATGCCTGAAATGGTCTGAAGAGGGAAGATCAAATTATATTAACTGCAAACCTTTTTAGAGAAATCAACAGAGAAAAGTTAGAACTTGATGTGGATGTTGGAAATAGAATTTAATGATGGAGGAAAAAGCGGTGGAGGTGTTTCAGAGTAAGGAGAATTAAGTTTGGATAAGTGGGGCCTAACTGGGGTTGCAGTGAGTGAACATCATGCACAAGGTGTTGTAACTGTTGAATGTTCCTGAAAGGAAATGAGTCTGGCAAGTATTATGAGTCTGGGAAGACAGGAGACACTGGAGTGTTGTAGAAATCTAGGAATGTGGCAAAGGAAATCTGGACAAAGTTACTGGCAGTGACAGTGGAGAGAAAGGGTACATTTGAGAGACTTTTTGAAAAAAGAAACTTTTGGACTAGGTAACATTAAATATAGTGGTTAAGTGGAGGAAGAGTAAAATACTCTTAAGATTTTCCTAAGAAATTAAGTAGAATCATGATAATGACTTTGCAGTTTGGGGAGAAGTACTAAGTTAATTTTAGCGGTAGTGACTTTGAGGCACAGTGAAGAGTAGCCAGATTGCAGCAGACTGAAGAGTATGTGGATTGTGTGCGCTAGAAGTGTGTTTGCCATACACATCCAAACTCGACTTGTGCTTGAGGAGGTAAGATTCTAGACAATACTTGTTTGTAACTGTAAAGGCAACATCATATGATCTTGTAGCTTCTGGAACTCATATACGTGAAAACTCTTAAATTAAAATTTTCTCCATTAGCTTCCTTTCACCTGAAGGAACTGGATTAGTTATCAATCACATCCAGGAAACTGAAGTGTATCTCACATACAATTAAATAAAAAAGCAGAATTCAGATTGCCCTACAAGGCTGTTAAGATGTAGAACGGAGGTAAGAATTTAAGATTCTTTTTTTTTTTTTTTTGAGACAGAGCCTCAAGCTCTCCCCCTGGGTAGAGTGCCGTGGCATACAGCTCACAGCAACCTCCAACTCCTGGGCTCAAGCGAGTCTCTTGCCTCCGCCTCCCAAGTAGCTGGGACCACAGGCGCCCGCCACAACACCCGGCTATTTTTTGGTTGCAGCCGTCGTTGTTTGGCGGATCCGGGCTGGGGATTTGAATCCGCCACCTTAGGTGTACGTGGCTGGTGCCTTAGCTGGTTGAGCTATAGGCGCCGAGCCTGGCTCATCTCATTCTTTTCTCAATATTTTGCTTCTCCACTTTGATTTCTCTCTTGTTCATTCACCTGGGCATAAATCCTTTGGCTCCTGTGCCTTTTCTTCCTTGTTGAAAGATACATATCTGAAGGTCACTCTGTTCACTTCTTTCCTCTAGACCCTACAAGCCCATTGGTGAAACAACTGAGTGAAGTATTTGAGATTGAAGCCTCCAAATCAAATCTTCCCCCAGAGCCTATTCTGCCCTTGGAGGCATCTTCATCTTCTGAATTGGACTTGCCTCTGGATACTGAGTTATCCCTTGAGGATCAGAAGCCACCTTGGAACCAGGCTGAGCTCCCCTTGAAACAGGTGTTTTCTAAGGAGGAAGCAAGACAGCCCACAGAAACCCCTGTCAACAGCCATAGCTCAGACAAGCCTTTAAGAGATCCTGAAACTCCCCGATCTTCAGGTACAGAATCTAAGGGAAAGGTGTAGGAAGGAGAAACTAGGGTAATGTTTATGGGAGGAATAAACTGTAAGCCCCTAGTTTTGGATGCTTGCTTAAACTCCTTACCCATCCTAGGTTCTAAGCGAAATAGACGGAAACCAAAAGGCAAGGTAATAGGGAGGTCGCCCCTCACCATTCTGCAAGATGACAACTCCCCTGGGACTCTGACACCACGACAGGTAAAGAGGGAAAGACAGTGAAAGCAGCTATTACTAGGATATCCAATGTAGATGGTGGGAGATCCGTTTACCCAGCTCTTCCCTCACCTGAACAACAACCCCCAACTCCTACACTGACTTTTGCAGGGTAAGCGGACTTCCTCCCTAAGTGAAAATGTTAGGGAACTAAAGGAAGGAGCCATCCTTGGAACTGGACGACTCCTGAAAACTGGAGGACGAGCATGGGAGCAAGGCCAGGACCATGACAAGGAAAATCAGCACTTCCCCTTGGTAGAGAGCTAGGTCCTATGTGGCCGCAGCACTGGATTCACCCAGGGCCTGGTGATATTCCATGTCCTCTCACCCCTTATTTCCCAGGGAGACTGAGGAGAGGCTTGTTTTCTTTGACTCCTCCTAATTTACCAATCTGGGACTGAGAGCTTTATTGGGATATCTTTATGTCTTATATGTTTCTTGTATATT
>CAUYTI010025431.1:0-11985 GCA_963575145.1 Galago senegalensis | reverse complement strand
GTGGCATTACAGCTCACAGCAACCTCCAACTCCAGGGCTCAAGCGAGTCTCTTGCCTCCGCCTCCCAAGTAGCTGGGACCACAGGCGCCCGCCACAACGCCCGGCTATTTTTTGGTTGCAGCCATCATTGTTGTTTGGCGGTGCGGGCTGGGGATTCGAACCCGCCACCTTAGGTGTACGTGACTGGCCCCTTAGCAGGTTGAGCTATAGGCACCGAGCCCCTTTTTAAATATCTTGACACAATTTGGTTTTTCTGTCATCAGAAACTTGTGTCCCAAGAAGTCTACCTTTATTCAAAATAGCAAGCCCTTTGGAAAAGATTATTTTTTTTTTAATTTTTAAGCTCGTCATCTGATAGACTCCCTTTGGCCTAGACCAGTAGTTCTCAACCTGTGGGTTGCAAACCCTTTGGGAGTTGAACAATTCTTTCACAGGGTTCACCTAAAAAAATGTATATTTTTTTACATCAGAAAATGTATTTTACATCAGAAATATGTATTTTCTGATGGTCTTAGAAACCAAGTCACAGCTTTTCTATCCATCTCCAGGTAGGTCTGCCCACATGCAGATAGCCCACATAGGTGTACCCAGAGTGATGACATCATGACACCAACCCCTTCACATACACCCTGCACAAATACAGGTGTATGCGACAGGGTTGGCACCATAATGTGCTTATGTGGACCATAAGTACACATGTGTAGAGAGCACTACTGTGCTCTACTTTCTACTGTGTAGATAGCAGCTGCTGTGTTGAAAGCAGCTACTCTGTTAAAAGCAGCTGCTGGGACAGTGCCTATGGCTCAAAGGGGTAGGGCTCCGGCCCCATTTGCAGGAGGAGGCGGGTTCAAACCCAGCCCTGGCCAAAAACTGCAAAAAAAAAGCGGCTACTGTGTTGAAAGCAGCAGTATTAGAGGTAAAATGACACTTCATGAATTATAATTACTAGGTAAATGTAAAATCATGTACTGTAAAATCAACTGCTGCAAAAAAAAAACCAAATCTGTACCATGGGAACTTAATCTGGATGCTGATAGGTATTTTTATATTCAGTTGTGGTTGATGTGAATACTGCCCCTTGTGATAATCACAGCAATGTACAAAAAAACAATACAGAGAATGGCAAATCGTAAGAAACTTTAATGAACTGTATTGACTGAACTATGCCATGTATCATCTTTTGTATTATTAAAGCTATTGTTATATATTATTTTCATTAGCAAACTATCCCATGACAATGGATTGTGTAGAGAAGAACATTAAGAAAAGAAAACATAGTGAGGATTTTTTATAGTATGGTTTTACCTCAATAATTACAGCACGAATTGAGAAACTGCAATGTGTTATTTGTTGTGAAGTTCTATCAGCCAAATCTATGAAGCCAAACTAAAACATCAGTTTTTTAGCAAGCATCTGAGTTTTGCCAGCAAGGATACCAACTATTTTAGAAGCAAAGCTGATGGACTCAAAAAAAGCCAGACTTGACACTGGTGGCAAGTACCACAAACAAAATGTAGCAGCCATTGAAGCTTCCTATTTGGTGGCATTCAGAATTGCCAGAGCTATGAAACCTCACACCATTGCTGAAGATTTACCGTTGCCAGCAGCCAAAGACGTTGTTCGAGTTATGATTGGAAACGAATTTGTTACAAAATTGAGTGCAATTTCCTTATCTAACAACACTGTCCACAGAAGAATAGATGACATGTCTGCTGACATTCTTGATCAGGTAATCCAGGAACCTAAATCTGCTCCACTTATAATATTTAGTATCCCATTTGATGAATCTACAGACATTGCAAACTGTTCACAGTTGCTGGTTTACATGAGGTATATTAATGATGGCGACTTTAAAGATGAGTCTCTTTTTGGCAAACCTCTTGAAATGACAACTACTGCACATGGTGTATTTGACACAGTTGGTTCATTTCTAAAACAGCATAAGATCTCTTGGGAAAAGGTTTGTGCTATTTGCACAGATGGTGCTCCAGCTACGTAGGATGTCAATCTGGATTTCAATGTTTAGTACTGAATGAATCACCAAAAGTCATCAGAAACCACTGTATGATTCATTGGCAAATATTAGCAATGAGCACACTGCCACAAGAGTTACAAGAAGCAATGAAAAGCATCATAAGTTCTGTCAATTTTGTAAAGGTGAGCAACAAGTGGATGTGCCCAACAATGCTCTGCTATTTCACACTAAAGTGAGATGGTTGTCAAGATGAAACGTTTGAAAACATGCTTTTGAGCTTTGTGATGAACTCAAAATGTTTTTTAATCAGAAAGCAAGACTGCAGTTTGAAGCACTTTTCAGTGACAAAAGTGAACTGCAGAAAATAGCTTACTTGGTTGACATCTTTGCCATCTTGAATGAGTTAAATTTATCACTACAAGGACCAAATACGAAATGCCTTGATTTGTCTGAAAAGATCTGATCATTCCAAATGAAACTTCAGGTTTGGAAAAAAAATGGATGAAAATAAAATTTACGTTGCCTACTTTATCTGCTTTCTTTGAAGAACATGACATTGAACCAGACAAAAGGATTATGGTGATAATTTCTGTGAAAGAACACTTGCACATGCTTGCAAATTAAATTTCATCATACTTTCCAAGTCTACCTGACACCCTATGTGCACTTGCCAGAAGCCCACTTACAATCAAAGTTAAAGATATTCCTGTGACAGCACAAGAGGAGTTCATTGAACTTATTAACAGAGATGCAATGAAAACTGATTTCTCTACAGTGCCAGTTACAAAATTCTGGATCAAGTGTTTGCAGTCATATCCTGTTCTAGCTGAGATTGTGTTGCACCTTCTTCTTCCATTTCCAACAACATATCTTTGGGAAACAGGGTTTTCCAGCTTGTTGGCTGTCAAGTCTAAATACACAAGTAGACTTGTTGTGGAAGATGATCTTCCTTGTGCTCTTGCAAAGACTGCCCCAAGAATTTCTGATCTGGTGAGAAAGAAGCAATTTCAACCTTCACTTCTGACATTGGCTTTTTACTCATATGGTCGCAAAATGTAGCAATGCAGTTTACTGTTGTTAAGACTGTTACCCATGCTATACCATGCTTCAAGACAAAATTTCATTTATTTGTAATTAGAAATAAATATTGCACAACATATAACTACATATTGTTTTGAGATTAATCACTATTCTTTAATTATATTCAATTGTAACAATGAAAATACATCTTACATATCAGATATTTACATTACGATTCATAACAGTAGCAAAATTGCAGTTATGAAGTAGCAATGAAAATAATTTTATGGTTGGGGGTCACCACAACATGAGAAACTGTATTAAAGGGTCACAGCATTAGAAAGGTTGAGAACCACTGCTCTAGACTGTTTCCCCACTAAAGAAAGTTCCTAAGGTCTGCACCCCCAGTACAAAACATCAACCAATCCCTTAGAGAGAAAACACAAAGAAGAATATTTCTGTCTTTGGAATATCTTCATGCCTCAACTTGTCCCATCAACACTTGAATAACTGTCAGAAAAATTGTTAGAATTAGTCCTTTGTGTTTTCTCCATCCTACTTCTCCCTGCTTCTCCGAGTCAACTGAAGCACCTCCTCCCATACCCTGACAAGTATATGCAGGGTGTCCATAAAGTTCGCGTGCAATTTAAAATAGTCAAATATTTTAAATTTTGCACAAATTTAATATTCTTCCAGCTCTGTCTACTTTTTTCTTATTGTCATGATCTTTGACATGCTCCAAAACTCTTTTTTGAAAAAAGAAACCTAATTGGCATGTCATACAATTTTGAAAACAAAACAAGACAAAAAGGATATACCAATGTCTAATCTTAAGGCAGAAATACGTACCCTGGTCTTTGATTGCCTTATTTACTTAGTCTAAAGTTAAAAGACACAGACTGGGTTGGACAACTTCTGATCTAGACTAATTAATCTCCACTATACAATGTTGGTTATTTTGAGATTTTTATGGAAGAAAAATTTATATCAAAGAAAAGCTCCATTTGTAAGAGGTTCTCCTCTCTGCACCAGGAAAAGACAGAGAACTAAGTCACTTGACATTCTTACAATGGAGAAGATATTGGTTTAAATCTATGAAATAGGCCTTACTTTTGTTTAAGGGGCTTTTATTAGGCATCTTCTCTAACTTGACTTTTACCTATGTCCTTGTTTCTTGCTTTAGGTAAATTATGGTATTTAAGCCTGAAGTCTAAGCTCTATGCTTTTCCAGTTTAAATTTTCTATGCTGTTTTCTCTAAGACATAATAGCTATTCATTTAAAAAGTAAGTTTAGAGCACATAACACATTAGAAGAAAAATGAAAAAAGGATACTGGAAATTGGGCAGTTTTTTAAAAGCTTAGTGATCTTTTCCATAAATATTAATAAAAAGAATTCAATGTCTGGGCAGAAAATTTTGTTCCACTGGTCAAATAAACAATTTAGATCTGTTAATAAAGATCCAAATCTTTATTAAGATAAAGAACCTTAATAAATTAGGAACCTTAATAAATTAGTGAGGTTTGTATTATTATGCCTGGAAGTTGCTTATAATTTTTCATTACGTATTTTCATATGTCTATATCTGTATGTATGTTACATACATGAAATACTTTTCCACCACCTACAGTATTGCCAAATTAAATCACACAATGTTCAAATAAGGCAGATGTCTAGTTGTTGCTAATCAGGTCATTTTTCTTCTTTGCTTCTGTCTGGCCTGTAAAAGCTTACTTGTTCACACTGCTACTGAACAGTAGCAGGGCTGTCTGAACCTCTCCTGGTCCTCAGTTCTGCCTCATCACACCATTTTTGCTCACAGAAACATATGCAGTATTTTTATCTGTTTCAAGTGGCTTATTGATTAGGCATAGTGATGCTGAAGTAAAGCAACTAATTATTCTCAGAGTTTACTTAAATGTCTTGGCTTTGTACTATATGAAAGGTTATTTTATAAAATGTAAAAATACAAATATTTTTTGTCTTGTTTTGTTTTTCCTTAGAGTTTCTCATATTGTTTTGTTGTTGTTGTTGGTTGGTTGGTTGTTTTTCTTCTTTATTGTTTGGGATTCATTGAGGGTACAAAGAATTAGATTACACTGCAGAAAATATAATTCTTTTTTAAAATTTCACTCTTTACTATTCCTCAGTCTCTTAATTGAAATCTTTATTTCTTTCATGCTCATCATTTTCCCAGGGACTTCAAATTCGATTGCCACACACCCCATACTCTAGTTTTATCATGTTAGATACCATTTGATCTAGAGAAGGTCTTCGTCCACCTGAGCCCAATGTCCACTGGGCTTCTGTCTGGAATCCAGTCTACTTCAGACTCTAGGGGCCCAGTCTCTGTGGGAAACTAACAGAGGAGATTCCCTCCTTAATATATTATAAATCAGGTGTTCTCTACCACCAAGTTGGCATATTAATTGGGTCATTTCCTCTGGTAATACATAGAAGAAGGCATCAGAATTATTTCTTTTTCATCATTAT
Organism: Galago senegalensis; assembly: GCA_963575145.1. NCBI lineage: Eukaryota > Metazoa > Chordata > Mammalia > Primates > Galagidae > Galago > Galago senegalensis. The sequence continues at coordinate 6,498 of CAUYTI010025431.1, read as the reverse complement.
TCTTGAAAGTGAACACAAATTAAGAAGCTGTATGTTCTTTCAACAAGGTACTGTTTGATTTTGTACTTCTCAGAAAGAAATTGAACTATCTGCATAAGATTTATATAAGCAGTCATTTCAAGCTCTTTATGAGAAAAATAGCAAGATGCATGTTTGATTTAAGTAATTTTATCCATAGTAATTATGTTTCACCTTTCTTTCAAGGAAATAAACAAACAAGTTTCATAAGTAGTTTTTTTCTTCCAGTTATTTTAATTTTATTTTAATTAGTTTTTTTATTAAGTTTAATCAGTCTTGGAGAGATCTATTTTCAGCATGAGACTGGGAAAGAACTGGCTCATGGTGCAGGCTGTGTTGATTTGTTCCCTGACATGGATCCTGTTTCTTGATCTAAGTGTGATAAAGGGCAGCTCTTAGGAGTCAGAGCACTCACCCAGGGCTGTGTGGACAATGTGTACAGGGGCTTGATATAGATTAGACAGAAATGCATTCAGAGCTGAGGGGGCAGCAGTGGACTTTTGTTTAGTGTAATTTTGCATTTGGGTAATTGAAATTAAATTTTATTTTTGGCTTCCTCAATTTAAAACAACTCAGCTGTTTTTAAACATGACTGGAATTCAGATATCCTTCAAGACCATTGCTCATCTGACCACTGGGTGTACTTTATTTTATTTACTTTGTAATATTGATTTAACACTCTTTTGAGTGAGAAATTGAAGCACAAGGAAGGGCTGAATTTCGAGTAAGGATTTTCTTAGGTAGTCAAATGTAAACAGTATAGCCAGAAGGAAGAAAATGACCCCAGATGAGCAGGAAAGTCTAGGGCTCCTTTCAGCGAGTGCCCTTTATGTGTGTGCCAGCAATGCCCTTAAGTCATTACTTTTTTTAGAGATCACTCCAATCCAGAATAAAATAGGCAGGAGTATGACGACTTAAAGCTTCTCTAGAAGACAGAGTTCCTTCCAAAATTTATTGCATCCATGTTACTTTGCCTTCAGGCAGTCCTGAGAACACAGCAAAGCTGGTGTCCAGTTGCATTTAGAACTTCTTATTCCCAGTTCCCTGTGTGCTTGCAGATAGACAGCAGTCTTGCCACAACTCTGACACTTTCCTATCCATAGCAGAGGAGAGACCAAGGTACTTTTGTCCAAGGTACAAAAACATGATTATAAATGTTATAAATTAATTTTTTGTTCCTCACATGAAGAGAATTACATGGTGTGTCAATTTGTTCTTCAGATGAACTAGGAATTTAAAATAGACAGGAAGCAGGAAACTATTCAAAATTGCAAGTTGTATCTAACAATAATGTATGAAAGCATGTGAAAATGTTTACTTTATCAACACTTTTTTTTTTTACTTTTTTAAAAGTTTCAAAACATTGAGGGGTACCAATGTTTTAGCTTACATGGATCTCTTTTGTAATGCCTAAGTCCTGGCTGCAGGTGTGCCTGTCACCCAAGTAGTGTTCATTATACCCATTGGGTAGGTTGTTGCCCCTCCCACACTTCTCCCTGTTGGTTTCCACTGAGTTTTCCTTTCTTCTATGCACAAATGTGCTCATAAATTAGTTTCAATTTAATAGTGAGAACATTTGGTGTTTGCTTTTCTATTCTTAAGATGCTTTACTTAGGAGAAGGGTCTCCAGTTCCATCCAAATTGTTGTAAAAGCCATTAACTCATCTCATTTTTGCTGAGTAGCACTCCATGGTATCCATATACCACATTTTATTAATCAACTCATGAATTGATGAGTACTTGGGTTGATTCCACATCTTTGTGACCATGAATTGTGCTGCAATAAACATTTGAATGCAGGTATCTTTTGATAAAATGACTTATTTTCCTTTAGATAGATACCCAGTAGTGAAATTGCTGGTACAAATAGTAGGTCTACTTTTAGATTTTTGAGGAATCTTCATACTGTTTTCCATAAATGTTGTACTAATTTTCAGTTCCACCAACAGTATTCCTTTCTATCTGCATCCACACCAGCATCTATTGTTTTTGGACTTTATTATTTTTTTTTTTTTAGTTTGGCTATTTTATTTTATTTTATTATTTGGAGGGATTAATTGTGGGTACACAGAACCAGGTTACATTGATTCTTTTTCTTAGATAAGAACCCTCTTATAATTGTGTCCCACCCCCCAAAGTGTACCACACCTCTTGTCCCCCCACCCTTTTCCTCCTTCCCTTTCTCAGCTCTCCCCATGTTTTTGGACATTTTAATGAAAGCCCTTCTAACTAAGCTAACTGTGGTTTTAATTTGCATTTCCCTGATTATTAGAAATGTTGAGATTTTTTCATATGTTTTTGTTTTGATTTGGTTTGCTTTGTTTTTACAGTAGCCTTTTATTTTTAATACCTATTATGCCATGAATTCGTAGAGAGGAGTTCAAGCAGATCAGGAAGGCACCTGTTCCTTGAATGTGACAGAGTTTGCTATGCCTACTATGCCATAAATTCAAGGGGCATATGCTCCAGCACCTTTTGCTCCTATTCCATTGGTTCTTTTGGTTCTCCTGTGCGCCACATTGTACACTAATTATGCCATGAATTCATGGGGAATAAGTTCTAGCACTTTGTGCTCCTGTTCAACTAGTTCTCCTGCATGGCTCTTATACCATGAATTCATAGGGAATGGGTTCCAGGAGCTCAGGCTCCTTGACATTGGTTCTCACAAACTGTGCTTCTCTGGATGGAGCAGACTTCTGCTTCAGTTGAACCCAGGTACCTTCCTCCTTGTATGCCTTCTTTTTCTGATCGCTTTCCTTCACATGTTTTAGGAAGCTAGAACTCTAGCTCTTAGAAATCTAGGCTCTTAGAGTGCTTAATATGCTCTTTAGGAACATTAATTTTCTTGGCAAGAATCTTGTCCTTGTTTGTTTACAACAATGTAAACAGCGTGCTAAGTAACATTGTAGACTCTTCCAGTTTTGCCATGGTAACATTTGTGTCTTTTTGAACAGTACCCATTCCCTTGATGTGTATAATATCACCTTTCTTGTAGATTCACATATATGTGACCAAAGGAACAGCTCCATGTTTACTAAAAGGCCTAGAGAATATGCATCTTCTTTGCCTTTGTGTTTATCATTTTGGTGAATTACTGGAAGATGACATCTCCAGCTGAAAGACTTCATATGTTTATTGGCCATTATTCTTTCTTCTTTTGAGAAACTTCCGTTCATGTTTTTTGCCCACTTTTAAATAGTGTTTGGTTTTTTGTGTTGCTTATTTGCTTGAGTTCTTTGTAAATTCTAGATATGAGTCCTTTATAAGATACGTAGCTTGTGAATATTTTCTTCTATTCTGTAGGTTGTTTGCTCTGTTAATTATTTCTTTTGCTGTGCAGAAGCTTTGTAGTATAGTAAATCCCCTTTATTAATTTTTGTTGTTGCCATGATTATCAATGGAGTCTAATTCATAAATTTTTTGCCTAGACTGATACCTAGAAAATATTTTTCTGCATTTTCTTTTAGAATTCTTTTTTTTAATTAAATCATGAACACATAGATTATGTATACATTGATGCATTTATGGGATACATTGTGCTGATTTCATGGTTTCATCCTTTAGATCTAAATTTTTATCCACTTTGAATTAATTTTTGTGTGCAGTAAGAGGTAGGAGTCCTGTTTAATTCTTCTACATGTGGCTATCCAATTTTCCCAGCACCATTTATTGAATAAGGCTTCTTTCGCCCAGTGTACATTGTTGTCTGCTTTGTCAAAGATCAGTTGGTTGTAAGTAGATAGATGGCTTTATATCTCAGTTCTCTGTTCTAGTTCATTAGTCTATGTCTCTATTTTTATACTAATCTGTGCTGTTTTGGTTACTACACCTTTGTAGTAGAGTTTGAGAGGCAAGAGAAAGAAACTAAAGGTATCCAAATTGCTCTTTGCTGATGATATAATCTTGTATCTAGAAAACCCAAAAATTCCACCAAGAGTATCCTGAGATTTATAAATAAATTCAGCAAAGTCTAAGTATACAACACCAATGTATCTAAATCAGTAGCATTTCTATACACTATTATAATAACAGTGCAGTCTAGAGTCAAATCAAAGCCTTAATACCATTCACAACAGGTATAAAGAAAATAAAATTCCAAGGAATATACTTCACTAAGGAGGTGAAATATCTCTACAAGGAGAACTATGAAACTCTGAAAGCAATCACAGAGGATAGACACAAATGGAAAAACATATCATGCTCATAGATAGGCAAGACCAATATTGTTAAAATGTCCATACTACCCAAACTGATTTACAAATTCAATACAATCCCCATCAAATTACCACTGCCATACTTCACAAATCTACAAAAATAATTCTATGCTTTGTTTGGAACTAGAAAATAATTCAAATTGTCAAAGCAATCTTAAGGAAAAGAATAAATCTGGACGTAGCTGTCTTTTTGATAGATATATCAATTACAAAGTCTTTGTTAATGAATGAAAATTCAGATTTGCATATATTTTGAATAGATAAATATGTATGTAGCTATATATCATAATGATAATACATTTATACTTATATCTCTATAAATTTGGCCCATATGTCAATTCTAAATAGTTTATAATTCAAAACATTTAATAACAGCTTTTCAATAAATAAGCAATAACTATATATAAATTATATAATGTTTTACTCTTTTAGAAGCATGGAAATGTGACGATTAGAGTTGAGGAAACAGGATGACTATTTTCATGTCCTCTAGATAGTTTATGAGGAATTTTCTATGTGACAACCCTTATTCAGCCTAGAAGAATGAAATCTTTTGCCTTGCTTTAAAGGGGAGATACAAATGTTGGTTGTTTGAAACACTGTAAATAAATACAAACAATAAATAGCCATTTTACTATTTGCTTTACTTAAATTCTATTAATAATAAAAAGACAAAACAAAAATTCAATTTTAAGTTACTATGCATAAATATGTGCAGAACATAATCATCTGAGTCCCTAATAATTCCTTTCTTTAATGCTTAACAACATTCCCTGAGATATGTGAGCTATTACAGTGTATACACAATGTCAAAAAATAGTCTTACCTCCTTTCATTGTATTTTACAAATAATTTCAAAAATAAGATTTTATTTATCACAAAAGTATTCCAACTGATTCTTTAACATCAATATAAATAATATTAAAATATGCAATGTTCCAAATCTAAAAAATCATAGTATACCAAGATATTACTAATAACCAGTACTTAGTTGTAACATTTATTCATATTTTTGTGTTTGCTTTAGTGAGTCAACATTACAAATATACTTAGTGTTTACTTTTTTCCATCTCATCCTTATTGCTTCCCCCACCCCATGTACATTAATGTTGCTGTGCATTTATTCTCATAACTTTTTTATATAATCATGTATATGTATGCATTCATAAAAAATGTACTACATTCTCTTGAATGTTTAAAGTATGTGATTGGGAACACATTTTATGCAATAGTTTGCAGGAGTCGTTTCTTTCAAAAACATTAAAATTATTATATATATATATGTATATATATATATCACATTCAATTTAACTGCTACAGAGAGTTTCATTCTAGTATCAAAGTTTATATTATCCATTTTCCTAGTAATGTGATTTGGGATTTGAACATGATGAGGCAAACATCCTCAAATACGGTATTTTTTTAAGTTGAGTATTTATGTGTTAGAAGTAGCATTGCTGTATCAAAATGGGCACATCTCAGATTGTGGCAAATGTTTTCAAATGGCACTCCAGCATAGGTAAACTACTTATACAACAAACAGCAGCAAAAGCACATTTTGTCTTTTCACATTTTTGTCAAGCCTTTACTTGTCAGACTTACATAAGTATATTTTCTAAAGCAATCAGCATAACCAGCATCTTGTTAGGTTTTAATTTGCATTTCTATAATTAGCAAGGTTAGGCATATTTTTGAATTGTTATTTGGTCATTGGTTTTTCAGTTTTATGACCGGTTTGTTCATATATTCTGCCCATTTTATTTTATATTAATTTGTATTTATACTTTGCTAGTTATTTGGGATTTTACTCCTTTGTTGTGTACATTGCAAATACCTTTTGTTCACAACTAGACTTTGTGTGAGGGCAATTTTTTTCAATTAATCCTTTTCATGATACAGTGAAATACTTCAAACTGACTACATTATTCACAACCTTTGGGGAAAATATTATCTTTGGAATTTGTTATAAAATATAGATTGCAGCATTCATAAATATTGATAGTAGCATTCGCATTTGCCGGAAGCAAGGATGCCATTTATATGCTTAATAATGAGTCTATCACTAATAGAAAGAGCTAATTAAACAAGACTTATTTATAAGATATAATCAGCTACCTAATCTTTTTTTTTTTATTGAATGTTAACTATGTACATTAATGCACTTCTGGGGTACAGTGTGGGGTTTTCACATGCAATCTGAAATACTTCCATCAAACTGGTCAACACAGCCTTCATGTCATTTTCTTAGTTATTGCTTTAAAATGTT
>CAUYTI010025429.1:0-17493 GCA_963575145.1 Galago senegalensis | reverse complement strand
CCCTGGTGTGGCCCTCCACCCTCTTCCTCTCCTTTCCTGCCTTTCACAGGGTCCTCCTTCACCCTCCCTGCTGTCTTTATTTTAGCACCTTCCTGTGGCCCCAGCTCCTGCTCCCTACCTTTTCTTTCTTTCTAGGGGATGCTGGAAGGGTCTGAGACTCAGCATATAATTTTTCATGTTCTCTTCTCTGGCCACAGTGAGTATGGGAGGGTCTTTGGATACAGGTGCCCGTATAATCCAAGCATACAGGAAGATCAAGACACCAGGTGAAGGAAAGCTTCATTAAAGCTCACCTGCCCCAGCTTTGTGAGTGATAAATGAACTGTGTAAAGCCACTGAGATTTTGGGACTGTTAGTTACTACAGCATAAAATTGGCCTGTCCTGACTAATTCACTCACATGTACATATTGTATAATTTCGTGCTTACCCAGTATTAGGCACTTTGGCAATAAATATTATTAAGTTAAATGAATCGAATGAAGAATGACTTTGACATGCAGTCAAGGAATACCAATAATGGTGGGAGTAGATCACCTGGGTTAGCTCCATTCAGCTTTATTCAGTACTAATACTGTGATAGGCAATGAGGGTACAGAGATGAATTAGATAAAGTTTCTAACCTGGAAGATTTTGGTTGGAGGATAAAATGAAAGGTTGGTTAGTGTCAGGGAGTGGAGGATCTTGAAAGAAAGCCGAGGGAATTTGACTTCGTTTTGTGGATAGTGGGAAGGGGAGCAAGGTGTCAACGGGTTTTGAGCAGGAGAGTGCTACTATTAATTTGACATTTTGGGAAAATTAATCTGCTGATATCAGAGAAGACACAGGAAGACAAATTGAGAGGCTACTTCAATAATCTGGGCGTTCAGATGTTAAAGGCCCTGGCTGAAGTGCTGGTAACTGAAATCAAAGAGCATAATCAGAAAAGAGAGAGATTAGAAAGTAAAAACAGGATGTGAGATAGGGGAGGTGGAGGAGGCGAGAGGAAGGGTGCTTCCAGAGTGACTCTTAGGTTCTACCTTTGACACCCCCCGGGAGGTTGGGAGGTAGAGGTGATGAGATCTTTTTGTTATGTGCAGAATTTGAGGGATAACAGCTCACTTGAGGGAAGTTTGTGAAGTGCAATTGGATGGAGCTTGGCAGAGAGGTCACAGCCAGAACTAGAAGGTTATGGTATAATGCTCATAGTGGAAACAGTAAGCGTAGACAAAGTGTCTAAAGGGGAGCTTAGGCAGGGCCAGGTCCTCAGGCCTGTACTTCTAGCACTCTGGAAGCCAAGGTGGGAGGATCACTTGAGGCCAGGAGTTAGAGACCAGCCTGAGCAAAGCGAGACCCCATCCCTACTAAAAACAGAAAAACTAGCCAGGTGTGGTGTCTGGTGCCTATAGTCCCAGCTACTTAGGAAGCTGAGGCAAGAGGATCAATTGAGCCCAAGAATTCGAGACTGCTGTGAGCCATGATGCTAGGGCACTCTACCCAGGGCAACAGAGTGAGACTCTGTCTCAAAAAAAAAAAAAAATGTATATATATATATATATAGGGCACTGACAGGAAAATTCACATTTAGGGACAGGAACATGGAGAGGAGTTCACAAGGACACAGGAGCAATCAGAAAGGTGGGATAAATAGCCTAGGTCATTGTTTTTTTTTTTTTTTTTAGACAGAGTCTCCCTATGTTGCACTTGGTAGAGTGCTTTGGAGTCACAGATCACAGCAACCTCAAACTCTTGGGCTTAAGTGATTCTCTTGCCTCAGCCTCCCAAGTAGCTGAGATTGTAGGCACCCACCACGCCTGGCTACTTTTTCTTGTTGTTGTTGTTGCCATTGTTGTTTAGGAAGCCTGGGCTGGGTTTGAACCCACCAGCCCGGGTGCATGTGGCCGGTACCCTAACTGCTGAGCTATGGGCACTGAGTCAGGATAGGTCATTTTTATCAAGCACTTACCTTACTAAGAGTTTTACATATATTTTCTTATCCTTACAGCTTCCCTTAGGAGGAAGAGTTACCCGATTCTACAGATGAGCAAGTTAAGACAAGAGAAATTTAAGAATTTTCCCTACTGAGTAGTGATACTAGGTCTGCTTGACAACCAAATCTATGCTCTTCACCCTTGCAAAAACTCAAATGATCTAATTTTTACATGAACCAGTGCGGGGCAGCTTGTTATTGAGAAGGAGCGGGTCCTCAGGTTCAGATGCTCCACATTCAAGAGGAATGTTTGAGAAAGGGCATTGGTTTGAGAACAGGCAGCAACTGTTGTGAGCGGAATCGTGGAGTGGGAGCCTCACTCCCGGTGCCGAAGGCTGAGTGGGTGGCACTGAAGGAAGGAATTGGTAGGAACAACCGATCAAGAAATGTTAGCTGAAAGGAACAAGAGAAAAGGAGACCTCCTGGAGGGATCTCAGGGCTGACTTAACAGGCATATTTATTTCTAAGATAGAGAGACCAAAATTAAGGGATCTTGTAGAGCTGGAGAAGAGCTCCCCGTGGAGTTGGTAACACTATGGAAGGACAGAAAGACTGGGAGTTAAAGTCCAAGGAAAGGGGTCAGCTCCGATGGACATGGGCAACTGCTTGCTTCAAGACCAGAGAGAACGATCAGCTGAGTGAAAGTATCCCTTAAACTAGAGATAATTCTATGTTTCTTGAATTTACTGGTTTTGTGGAATTTCTCTTTACCACACGGTACCAAATGAAACCAGTTTTAACTTGGACTAATTCAAAATTAAATTTACCCATTATTAAAATACCTGAGTTTGTGAAAATGTTTAAATCTTCTTTAAACTTACAACAAAAATTAGATTTATAAGAAAAAAAATTATTGTAATTCTTTCAAGTTATGTCCCTGAGTCCCTAGTACTTTATTTTAGAAAACATCTACTCATTCACCTGCTGAGGTCACTTCCAAGGTCTGGTTTGAATTATGACACTGAAAATGCTATTTAATAAAATACTCTTATTTTGAATACATCTTATGCAGCTTAAAAAAACATTCTTTATTAAAAACATTTTTGTATCTTAAGTTTATTTGCCTTGGCAGCTTTAAGTCCTAATATACACATCTGAATTATTTTTGTAATAACTCATTGGTTTCTCATATAAATTCCAAGGCAGGTCTAATAGTCTTTCATTGCAATTTGAAACAGTTTTTTTTTTTTTTCCCTGAGCAAACAAAAATCAGAAGGGCTTTAGGATTAATCACATGTCTAAGCATTGAGTAACTCCCCCAAAAGTTACCGAGATGAAATGTGTAGAAACTGTTGCCTCAGTATTCTAAATAAATTTAGCTTTCAGGAACGTCCTTGGCTTTGGCAGGATTTAAGGGACATGAAAATTGTTGGGAAATTTTTATGAGATTTGAAAAGGAACAAGAACCATGCTATAAAACATAAGAAAGGAACCTAATATTTTTGTCAGAAGCAAGTTTCCTCATGAAAGTAAAAAAAAATATGTAACTTAATTTTCATGTGTTTTTTGTCAACTCTGGTTTATTCTGTTGCTTGTGTTGATTTACTTGCTTGGAAGGTATTGGCTGTTTGGCTTTTGGACCAAGGCCTGGAGAACTCTGAGCTTCCTTGTTGCCAAGTGGTGTAGGGAAAGTTGCTAGAGGCTCTGTATTTGTGAATCCCCAAGATGAAGAGGATGATACCACTCACTTTTTAGAAAGTGCTTGAGTTTTTAGGTGAAAAGCTGAACAACACTTTGTATTACAGAGAGCAAATGGAGAAAAGCAGAGTGGGGCCACGGGGACAGCTTGCGTTGCTCACTGGTTAACTCTGTCATTCAGGGCTGGCTTCACAAGCCACTCTTCTTGTGGCTTTGGGACACCACATTTTTGCCACCCTCTCTCTTCATCCTCCAGTTCCTTTGCTGACTCCCCTTCCTTGACTCAGCCCAGCAACACAGGGATTCTCCACAGTTCTGTCTCCCTGCTCTTCTTTTCTTGTGTAACCATGTGCTGTAGCAGCCTTTTTCACTCCCAAGGTTTTACCCGTAAGTACCAATCTCATCAGATATCTGAGCCTAGTGCTCCACAGATATCTCAAATGTTAAGTAGATAGCTGGAAATGAGCAGGGTGGATGATGGATGAGCTTCATTTATTTTGAACTGGTCTCGGTTAGGCTGATTTGGGTTATTTTGGAAATGAGACTGATTAAGACCCTGAAGGTGGGTTATTTTTTATTTTATTAGATGGAGCCTCAAGCTATCCCCCTGGGTAGAGTGCCATGGCATCACAGCTCACAGCAACCTCCAACTCCTGGGCTCAAGCGAGTCTCCTGCCTCAGCCTCCCAAGTAGCTGGGACTATAGGCACCCGCCACAACGCCCAGCCATTTTTTTTTTTTTTGTTGCAGTCATCATTATTGTTTGGTGGGCCCAGGCTGAGGATTCGAACCCGCCACCTTAGGTGTATGTGGCTGGCGCCTTAGCCGCTTGAGCCACAGGCGCCCAGCCACAAGGCCTGTTCTTAATGACCATCAGTTGTTTCCAAAATTCAAATCTGCTCTCAATGGATGAACATTCCCTCACAACACTGAAAATATTGAAAAACATGGGCCTCGTGGGCTCATTCCAGTGGTTTTTAAGTTGGGTTTCTTAAAGTCCTGGGATTTGTGGACATACTGGGGGATCCCAAGGGGGAGAAGAAGTGAGTGCCCAATTTTAACTGGACATTTAATGTCCTCTACTCTGGGCTTGTATATATTCATCTGGAGGAAAAGGAGTTGCTGAAAGTCAGTTAGTGAGCTGCCTGCCCTGAGTCCTTCATCACTCCTGCGCCTTCGAGCCCTCCCTCTGCTCTGTGCTCCCCATGGTGTTTATCCACCTAACAGCTTCCGCAGCTGCCCACCAGCTGTGTACCCACCAGGCTGCAACCCCCAGGAGCGGGGAGTTTTGTTTTGCTATTGCACCCTCACCTCCTAGGAGGGTGCCAGACTCAGAGGGGATGTTCGAGATGGGTTCAATGAAAGGAATAGGAGAATGTTGTGCAGGGTGGCTGCTGCTTTCCGGACAGCCAGAGGGCTCTTCCTCACCCCCATGTCATCTTGCTCTGCTTTAATTCATGGCCTGCGTCAAGAAGGAGCAAGATGGCCAGGGTGCTTTTCATCACAGGACCTTTAACTGGCCCCCACTCTCGGGCCCCCTAAATTAAGTACTTTATATGGGGGTGAGAGTCAGAGAGCTCGAAAGCAGAACATTTTGGGGTTTGTAGTTTCGCGTGTATTCACAGTATCAGAGAGGTGCTGGAAATAAAATTTGATTACCTTTTAGCTTAACAGGATCACATCAGATAAAAGCTTCCTAGGTCTGGAATTTGATCCAGAAGCTGAAGATATCCTCCTTGCCAGCTGCAGATTTGAAAATAAAATTTAGCCTGTACGTTCGTTCATGAAGCGTCTTTGGGGCCAAGGACAGTCCACACACCTTGAATTTTAGTAAACATTGAGTCCAGATGGGTATCTTCTCTTTATTGAATGAATCAATAGAAAAACATTTCGTCATGGGGCTTATGAAATCTTACTGCAAGAGACAGGAGAGGAAACATCTCCCTGAAGATTCCCCTGGAGAGTAGATCCTGAAACAACCTGCTGCCCAAATAGAGGAATATTCGACTTGTTATTTGCATAACAGGATGCAGGAAGACATGGCTTTAGTGACAAAGGGATAGACGTTTATAATGGGTGAACAGGCTACAGTAGAAATCTAAGGGGATGAGACTAAAGGGTGGTTGGGTAGATTCAGGAAGCCTCATGAAGTGATTAAAAATGCAAGAGCTGAACTCCAAGCCACACTGAAGGCCAGAAGCTGCAGGGTGGATACGAAACAATGGACCCACTGAAGGGGAGAACAAATGTTATAATCCATTCCGGAATGCAGAGGAAGAGTACCCGGACTTTGAGCCAAGATAATGTGGGAACAGGTCAGAGCTTCTGAGGATAGCGAAGCCAGAACCAGGCTCAGGATTTCAGATTCCCAAGGAGGAAACAAAATAGTCAAAGGGAAAGCGATCACCAAAGATGGGACTGAACCCACTTGCCCAAGTTTGTTCCGAAGAGGATCTGTTCATCACGCTCAAGCACAACAGCAGCATAGGGTCTTTCTTCTCCTCACTGCTCTGATGTTGGGAGTAGTGGCTGTGATGGAGTGAGGTCTGGGTGCTGAGAGTCTGCCTGGTAACTTGCAGCGCAGTGTGTAATAGACAAGGGGTATAAGTCATGCTTATTCCTCATGCTCTTTCCAGAAAGTCCAGTTCAGTGGCCCCTTGTTTCAGTCAACTTAGGCCTACCTGGCCGGTGGCTATGAATTTTATGAACCTTGGGGTTCTTCAGAGAGACAGAACTGAAAAGTTATGATTATATACCCCTGTGACTTATGGTAAGGAACTGGCTCACAGCGTTATGGAGACCGGGAAGTCCCAAGACCTTCGTGGTGAGTCAGCAAGCTAGGGACCCAGGGGAGCCAGCAGTCCAGTTCCAGGGTGATGGCCACCAGGCTCAAGACTCAGAAAGAGCCCATTCATTGTGTCCCTGCTGGGGGTCAGCCTTTTGGTTCTATTTAGGACCTTGACTCATTAGATGAGGCCCACCACACCAGGCAGGGCCGTCAGCTTTACACAGTCTATCAATTCACACACTAATCTCACCTAAAAACATCCTCCCAGCAACATCCAGAATGACATTTGGGCAGCTGATGGCCTGGTCAAGTTGACACGTTAATCTTCACAGAACCCTGGCTTGTCTCTGATCACACATGCTAATTTTTAATGTCCTTTACCGTCTGTGGTTGGGGAAGGAGAGGGATCAGAGTGAATTTGGAATAACCAGGAAACACCGGGCCTTAGTCTTTTTTTTATGTCTCACAGCTCTATGGACATCTGGCAGGGCCCCAGAGACAGACATCCACTTTGTCCATAGGGAAAAGCATCTCTTGGAGAATCAGATCACAAAAGCCCATCTTCCTCCCAGACTGAGACAGGTGGGTCTTGACTGGTAGAGTTCGCCTCTGGGAAGCACAGATGGTGCTGGGACAAAGCAGCAATTCTCCATGTCAAACAGATCTTACTCTTCTGATGCACATTTCTGAACTGTGACTGCACGCTGCAAACCCCTAAGAAGCTTTAAAAATATGGATACCTACAAAATAATTCAGAAATGCTGAATTAATTAGTCTAGATATGGCCTGAGCTTTGGGATATTGGGGTACTTATCTATGAGTTTTAGATCACATATACAGATTCATGGAACACCCACGGCAAACAGGATGCAGAACAATTCCAACACCCCAAGATTGCCCTGGTGCAGATCTTTTGGGCCAATGTAGCTTGTTCCTTCAATAAAGGTAATGGCTGCTACCTTCTTTTGCCAAACAAGAAGCAACATTGCATAGAGACCCTTGGACTTTCCAACAGGAGATCCAGAAAGTTGACCCAATGAGGAGAGAAGATAAATTATTTTTAAAGAAAAAGAGGTGATGTAAATTATCAAAAAGTTGGGCCACATAGAAAATATCCTAAAATGGGCTTGTTCTAAGAGCTTAAAAATAGGGAACAAGACTTTCTTGGCAAAGAGCAGCTTCTTAGGACATGCACGAGCTTATAATGGCCATGCACGAGCTTATAATGGCCATGCTTCGAGTATGCTCACAGAAGGAAATAAGACACCATTCATTCAGTCCAAATGAGTTAAATTGTGATTGCTGCCAGATGTCCCGAGGCAAAAACAGGGTTTCAAGCAAACGATGAAGGCTGCTTTTTTTTTTTTTTTTTGGTGGCTCTTTTTATGTGTGTGTGTAAGATCATCTCTGGACTAGGAGTAATAGAGCAACAGCAAGCTGCTAATTAACAGCCAGGTGCTGTCTACCACAGAGCCAGTTCACAGCAGCAGGATCTCAGAAAGGTTTAAGGATAAAATTCAAGAGTCTCTCTGGCCTTGCTCTGTGTCAGGGGATTGGGGAGGATTTCCCCTGGAGAAATGATGCCTCCTCTCTGTCTTTCAGGAACTGGTTGTAAAAACAGGCTCGTCTTCCTTCTCCAGAGATGTCCTCTTGTTTCCATCTCCTCCGTGAACGCCTCCTCACGCTATCAGACCTTGTTTTTGAATTCAGACACAAGTGAAGGGCACTAGTGAGACAGCCCCTGGAGCTCATCAGTGTCCACAGAGCCACATGCAAATGCAATTGGGGACAAGCTTCGTAGCTGAGTATTTTCTAATGGAAGTTGAAGCCTCTGCGGGTAATGTTAGGAGGCCAGGAATAGGAAAGTTAAGCTCTGTAATTCAATTCATCTGCCTCTTTTGGATTTGCAGAATGCATCAAGGGACTCAGTAATATTACAGTTTGGGGTTCACCTAAAAATAATCAGACTGCAGACCTGAGACTGCAGAAGTATCCTCTGGCAACAGGAATGCTTTACTGCGTAGCCACCTCGCGAGAGGTAGGTTGGTAGATGTTTTCCGAGATGTGTGCGCTTGTATATGAAGAACCAAGTGGAGTCTCAGCCCTCGACATGCATGGGGGATAATAGGAAAGGAACTGAGGGCAGAGCTGGATCAGTAAGAACTGAGTCAATGTTCTAAAACAGGGTTGGAGTTTCTGGGTACAGTCTTCCTCGTTCAACCCATTCTGCCCAATAATGTCCTATTAATCTTTCTAAAGCATCATTATTTTTAGCGTAAAATTTCACTGCATACCAAATAGACATAGCTCCCCATGTCAAACAGACATTACTCGGGCCCAAATCTCGGCTAGATGCCTTCCTGCCCCTCCAACCCATTTACCACCCAATTCAAGGGCGCCCTCTTCTCCATCCAGGCCAGTCATGGCACTGTCCCTGCAAGGGCTCTCCTCGTTCTTGTTTTTACATATGTGTTCATTTCTTAACCCCACATGAAGAGCCTTTCTCCCACCTCCTGCCTTATCTATTGGAATCTTTCTAGCTTTTGAGTCCTAGATGGGGGGCCAAGCTTCCCCATAAGCCCTCCAAGACTGCCCAAGCTCATACTAACCCCTCATACTCTTTTAGACATTTTTCCTAGTTCTCTAGGGCAAAAGTCACAATTCTTTTTTGTGTTATAGTCACTAGTGTTAAATCACATTATTCTTTTTCTTTTTAATTATTATGAGTGCATAATAGTTCTACATTTTTACAGAGTACATGGAAAGTTTTGATACAAGCATACAATGTGAATTAATGAAATCATGGTAACTGGGGTATCCAGGACCTGATATTTATCATTTCTTTGTGTTAGGAACATTCCAATTCTACCCTTTTGGTAGTCACTGTTGGTGTAGTCACTTTGTTGTGCTATCAAATGTTTTTTATTCTATCTAACTATCTGACTATATTTTTGCACCCATTAACCAGCCCTCTTTTATCCCCCCCCACTACCCGTCCCAGCCTCTGGTAATCATCCTTCTCCTCTCTGTCTCCATGGCATCAGTTGCTTTTAATATTTAGCTCCCACATACGAGTGAGAACATGTGATTGGTCTTCCTGTGCTTGGCTTATTTCACTTAATGTTCTCCAGTTCCACCCATGTTGTTGCAAATGGCAGGAAATCATTCTTTTTTGGGCGGGGGCTACATAGTATTTCATTGTGTATATGAACCACAAAGTCCTTGTCCATTCATCTGCTGATGGACACTTAGGTTGATTCCACATCCTGTCTATTGTGAATAGTGCTACAGTAAACATGAAAGTGAAGATATCTTTTCTATATATCTATTTCTTCTCCTTTGGGTATATACCCAGCAGTGGGATTGCTGAGTCCTATGGTAGTTCTATTTTCAGGTTTTTGAGGAACCTCCATCCTGTCCTTCATAGTGAAAGTGAAGATATTGCACTAATATTGTGTATTGCACTAATTTACAATCCCACCAACAGGGTACGAGGGTTCCCCCTTTCTCCACATCCTCACCAGCATTCCTCATTGCCTGACTTTTGGTAAAAGCCATTCTAACTGGGGTGAGATGCTATCTCATTGTAGTTTTGATTTGCATTTCTCTCATGACTAATGATGTTGAATATCTATTGGTCATTTGTATTGTCTTCTTTTGAGAAATGTCTATTTAGAGGCTTTGCCCATTTTTTAATCAAGATTATTTGATTTTTTTTCCTATTGAGTTATTGACGTTCCTTCTATGTTCTACTCATTAGTCCCTTGTTATGTGGGTGGACTTGCAAATATTTTCTTCCATTCTGTGGGTTGTCGCTTCCCTTTGTTGATTGTTTCCTTTGGTTTACAGAAGGTTTTTAGCTGATATGATTCCACTGGTCCAGTTTTTCTTTGGTTGCCTGTGCTTTGGGGTGTCACTCAAAAAGTCCTTGCTCAGACCAGTGTCCTGAATCATTTCCCCAGTGTTTTCTTCTATTAGTTTAATAGTTTCAGGTCTTAGATTTAAGTTTCCAATCTATTTTTATGTGATTTTTGTATAGGCAAGAGATAAGGGTCTAATAAGGGTCTAGTTTCACTTGTCTGCATATGGATATCCAGTTTTCCCAGCACCATTTATTGAAAAGACTGACCTTTTCTCGCTATATATTTTTGGCATCTTTGTTAAAGATAACTATAGATGTGTGGATTTACTTCTGTGTTCTCTATTCCATCCCATTGGTCCAGATGTCTGTTTTTAGGCCAGTACCATGATGTTTTAGTTACTACAGCTCTATAGTATAATTTGAATTCAGGTAATGTGTGACTATGAAGACCAGTTTTACAGAGCTAATGGGTCCTACTGCTTAGGGCTACCAAAGTCAGGTTTGAGATTTTATTCTTACCCTCCTTACAAGCAAGTAAATTGGTCTGTTATGTTTAATGGAATCTAGCAGAAGACACAAGACCCCTGGGTCAGAGACAACAAACTTTATTACCCATGGCACATACTTATGTAGCTATATCAGATGTGTCTAGTTCAACTTGTATGTAGCCAAGTTGCGAGTTGTTTTTGAGTTTCCATGGACTCCAAATTAAAGGTCATGCCCATATGAAACATATATGCAATCATGGGTGAAAGTTAAGTGTTTGGACTGAGGAGGGGAGTCTGAATTATGAAGCATACACCACATGGCAGGATTAGGAGCTAATCAGAGTCTTGGTGTCACCTCATGGCAAGATGCAGCCAGAAAATGTCTCCTGATGTCACACTATCACATGAACAAATCAGATCATGCCTAATTACCCTCTGACTATAAAATCTGTCCCAACCCCCCGCTCAGGGAAACAGATTTGAGTCTGACTCCTGTCTCCTTGTTTTGGCTGTGTGATAATATACTTTTCTCACCTGTAAAAGCCTGCGTTTAACTTTCTGTCATGCATGGGCAAATGAACCCAGTTCAGTTCAGTTATACTACAAAATTATTTATTGTTTATCTTAAATTAAAATTTAACTCAGTATCCTATTCTTTTACTCGCTAAATCTGGCAGATTTAGGCACAGAATGCTGGAAGAACATTAGTGTATTTGTGTTAGTTTCTGGCCAGGGCCTTGTATCCTTGGCTTTCCTAGAAAGGCGGACAGGAGAGTAAGGGACTTGTGGGTGCAGCAGTGGCAGCATTGGCAGGTGGTTGAGGGTCTTCAGGGATCTATGGCCATAACCACAGAGTGCTTTGCTTTGGGATAGAGCACAGGTTCTTGGTGATCTGTTCAGAGCCAACAGCAGTGGTAATGTCTTGAGTAACAGAACACTTGCTGTGTACTTACAGGTGTTCAGGCCAGAGATGAGAGCAGTTCTCTGATATTTGAGTGACAAGTCTCTTCTTTCTTTTGTTCTCCTAGCTTCTCCCGGCATCCTTCCTTCAAGTTACTAAAACATATTTAGGATCAAATCCCTGCATTGTATTTCTCTCTGGACTATCTAGAGTGATGACTATTTTCCTGGCTAGATGCTGACAGATACAGATACAATGCCATATTCTTAATTTATAAGCCTATGAATTGTAGCTCTCAGCTCAGCATGTAATGGATGCATAAGAAGTGCTACTTAAAATGAATTAAATTATTTTTGGAGATTCAAAGATACAGGCACAGAATAAAATTATTCTAAAATAAATGGAAATCAAAAGCACTGGGAGGTGTCACAGAAAAACTTTTTAAAGTCAGGAATAAAAAATGTGGTGTTAGATAAGACATCATACCAAGCTCAGAGGAAGAGGCAGTAGAAGATAGATTATTGTACTAAGAAAGTTTGTTTTATTATTAGGGCACTCCCATTTGCAGTATTAATCACAATATCAAACTGTTATTCTTCTCGATAAATCTCCCTAAATGATGAAATGAAATACTATGCCACATTCACAGGAGATAAGTATTTTAGCAGTGTGAGCATAAAAGTAAAAATAGATATTCTATAGTCATTGATTCAACTATATTTATTATGTGTTATATGCAAAGCATAGGGCATTAGGCTTGTATAGCTTGAGTTAAAGTGACATTCCTGGTATGGTACATCAGCATAAATGTAATGATTCTCAAGAGACTCTCAAAATATTTCTTTTAGAATATTCGCTTGGGTTCTCCATCTCTCTCAAGCATAAGTCATCAGAGCTGATTGCATTTGAGATGTGGGTTGAGTAGATGAGAGGTCAACTGATATTTACATTGTTACTTGGTTTGCTAATAAATATTGCTTTGTTTCATTATTCTTGTTTTAGTAGCTTCTAGAGGAAGAGCAACCCCCTCCCTCTCCCTCCATTACAAATGAGGATTCTGGAAAAACATCTTATTCAAACTATAGCTAAAGCAAACCTGCTGGAGATGTAATGGTTCGAAGTTGCTCTGATTTTAGAGCTCTGTGATGCATTGTTCATTAGTAGAGTCAGAAGCAGCTGCACCCCTGTGTATCTCTCTGTGATGATTAATTTTATGTATCAACTTGACTGAGCCACAGGGTGCCCAGACATTTGGTCAAACATTATTCTGGATGTGTTTCTAGGGTGTTTTTGGATGAGATTAACATTTGAAATCAGTAGACTGAGAATAGCAAATTGCCTTTGCTAAGATGGGTGGGCTTCATCCAATCAACTCAAGATGTGAGTAGAACAAAAAGACCGAGTAAGAGGGAATGCCTCTTGCCTGACAATGAGCTAGGACATAGATCCTTTCCAGCCTCAGACTCCACTGAAATATTGGCTCTTTTCAAGCCTGCTGTCTTTTGGACTGGAACTTATACCGTTAGTTTTCCTTTCTCTTAGATCTTCAGACTTGAATTGCAACCATCTATCAGCTCTCCTGGGTCTCTAGCTTGCCAGTTACAAATCTTGGGACTCCTTAGCCTCTGTAATCATGTGAGCTAATTCCTTGTAATAAATCTCTTTCTCTGTCTGTATACATTCATACATCCTATTGTTTCTGTTTCTCTGGAGAACCCTGACTGATACAGTCTTTAAATCAAAGTAACATAACAAAGGTTCCTTGTGGGGGAGGAAGAATGCAATAGCCTTTAAGAAAAGATTGTCCTCCCTTGAACATAAAATATGGAAAGAAAACAGAAACATGTCAAAAGTTATATAATTGAAGTAATTGCTCAATACAAACAAGAAAGGCATCAAAAGGCAGTACAAATGAAACTTACACTGAAAGTGCAAATAATAAATCCTTATCCTTTGTGCAGATGCCATCAGAGAAGCCATCAGCCTTGACCTTTGAGGGCCTTGAAACCATCTTTTTGAAGAAGTTGGGAATGATGCATCATAAAAGATAAGAAAGACAGAAGACTACATTTTAAGGGCGGATGCAGGAGAGGAAATGGTAGCACAGCTGTGAGTAGATAATTCTGACAGAAGTGCTAATTTGATGTAGGGGGAAAAGATGCTTGCCCACCTTTCTGGGTATGCTCAGGATACAGGGCCCTGACCACTAACTAACACAAATATGCTGATATTCATGCAGCGTGCTGTACCTAAATTTGCCAGGTTTAGCAAATAAAAATTTTAATTTCAGATAACAATAAGTAATTTTTTAGTATAAGTATGTGCCATGAATAATAAAGTCCTTTGTCTCTAACCCAGGAGTCTATGTCTTCTACCAGATTAAAGATCGAAATGCAGGTTGAGGTCACATTGCATCAAAAACCAGGCTAAAGAGTCTGCAATGACTTGTGCAGGCTCTATACTAGTATTAAAGATGAGCCTTCCAAATGATGCTTGAGGAAAATTACTTTAGTGGGTATAGTAGTTTGAATGGTATAATCTGTAGAGATAACTCAGAGTATAAGAATATAAGAATATAACCTTATTTGGAATAAAGGTCTTTGGAGATGTTTTTAAGTTAGGGATCTCAAGACAAGATCATCCCTTATTAGTCTGGGTCCTAAATTCAGCAATAGGTGTTCTTAAAAGTGGCAGGAAAGGAGACACCACAGAGGTACAGAGAAGAAGGCCATGTGTAGTCAGGGGTAGAGATTGGGGTGATGTAGCTATCAGCCCAGGTTTGCTAGTTACCAGAGTCTAGGAGTGAGGCATGAAACAGATTCTTCCTCAGTGACTCCGGCAGGAACGAACCTTGCCCAGATCCCGCCTTTTAAACTTCAGGCTTTTAGACTGTAAGTAAATTTCTGTTGTTTTAAGCCTCCACATTTGTGGTAATTTGTTATGGCAGTCTCAGGAAGTGAATATAGTGGGGTGTGTAGGAAAATCCTACAAGGTGATGAACCTGGAGGTGGGGCAGGTAGCTAACAAAAGGGTACGGTGACAAACCAAGTTATTTCTACAACTTAGTCCTATCAAGGACTATAGTTTCCTTGTGTTGGTTTCCCATAAACTCCATCTGCATGCCATGAAAATTATTGGTTGAAAATTTTAAAAAATTCAGCCAGATTTTTAGGTATTATGAAAATTCCAACAGAAAATTAAAAATACATAACACAATATTTGTCATCGTTGTGTTTAATGAATGTGGGGAGATAATTTCTTTAAATGCATGAATTCTACCCTACAGATTTGTGTGTTTCACTCTCTCATCTTGGGTGCAGTCCATTTCCATGTCATTCTGGAGGAATTTATGGGGACTCCTGCATGAGTTAGGAGGGACCTTCTGTGTGGTGGGATGAGGGGATGTGAGCCTACGGCTAAAGGTGGTCCAGGATGGTGATGGTACTGATGACATCACGTGGACTACCTCTTTGAGAACCAGAAGCTGTTGTGATGTCCACAGACACCATTCTGTTTTATCCCCCCAGTGACCTTGTGGGGTGTATTGCCTCCCCCCCTTACAGAGGAAGATGCCTTGGCCATGCAGCTGGCAAAGAAACTTCTAGAATTTGAATCTGCAAAGACCCTATCCTCTCTCCTCCTGGAAATAATCATATAATTACAAAAATGTGGAGCCTTAATGTTGGAAGTACTGTTAGAGATTACGGAGTTGTGGGGTGAAGGTTATTTTCATACATACCTGGGCCTCATAATGTGATTTTATCGGATCTAAGACCAGGACCCAAGATTTACCAGTGAGGACATTTGTTTGCAGCCCTATGGTTCTGCAAAGGCAAGATGTTACAATATGGGGAGGATTTAATTGCTTTCATATTTCTTTTAAGAGCAAAGAGCTCTCTAGGAAAAATAGCTGCATTTCAAAGGTCAAGGCTGATGGCTTGTGGGAAGAGCTAGAGAGATTGATTTATGGGGATTGGAACAGAAGACGTGTCAGAATGACAAGGAGAGAAATAAAACAGCAGGGCTGGGCTGGCTGGATTCCAGTCCTTGTTTGTGGGAGCCCTGGCTGGGGGGTGGGAGGCTTGGAAGAATATGCAAGTCATTTAGGGAGCCTGAGCCTGGCATTTGTAAGAAGGATAGAACACTGTAACGCCAGAGTGGACAGGGACTTATGAGTTCTTTGATTAGTATTAAAACAGAAATCCCACTTAGTTTCTTCACCTACTCAGATCCTTTTGAGTGCTTACTGTGTGCCAGGCATTGGGCAGGACACAGGGGCTACAGCAAGAATTCCCATAGGCACAGCCCCAGCCAGACTACATAGAGCTCATGGTGTAGTTAGGAAGACAGATGTTGGCCAAATAAATACAAATTAGTTATTTCATTACAATTAAATGCACGTAGCAAAGATATATAGGATGCCACAGGAATACAGACAAGGAGGATGCAACCTGGTTTTGGGATTGGGGAAGGGGCTAGTTTGGCTTAAGCTGTTATCCGAAGGATGAGTAGGAAGAGGCTGAGTGTGTACAGAAAGGATGGAGCTTTTCACATGGGAAGGAGGGAGAAGCTTGGTTCAAGGAGCTGGAAGGCAGAAGGCTGGAGCGCAGAGAGCAGGGGAAGGGAGGCTGGTTCAGCCAGGGACTTGTATGGATTTTGGATTTTATCCTAAGAGCAATGAGAAATCAGTGGAGGGTTTCAAGCAGGGAGGGACATGATTGATTTGACAGGAGGTCAGGGAGGGTTTGGGCCAAATCCTCATTAGCGGTGATTAGTTGTCACTTGCCTGGCCTTGTCTTTTTTGCCCAGATGGCTTGGAAAGCCCAGCAGAGGATAGCCGAGGACAAAATCAATGTGAGGTTTCTGATCCAGGCAACCCTCACAACACAATCAAAATCAACAGCCCCACTGCCCAGGACCTGGGATTTGAGTGGAGTTCCTCCAGTTATTGCCCACGAGTGGCCTGATGCTGCCATCTTTGGCTAAGATCTGAAGCGAGCAGTCCCTCGGGGGAGGTTCTCAGAGGAGCATCTCGTGTTGCTGGAGAGGACCAGTCATGTCTAGGGCGGGAGCAGAGTCAGGCTGGGCAGATCTCTTTCCTGTAGGCTGCTTCCCTAGTAAAGCAGGCAAAAGTCAGCCCTGACTTGTTTTTTTTTATAAATACAATGTGATTTACTTATAAAGAAGAACAAAGTGAATGAACAAACAAATTAAAAAAGGTGACACGAATAATACTGAATGCATACTTTTTATTTCTTCAGATTCAGAGTTTGCAACTCCAACATATAAAGATGAAGAGTCAGTTTTGCAACCTAAAAGTATTTACTTATTTAAACTATTCCTACTTTAGGAAACTATACAAAAAAGATAGGATGAAAAGTGCCTTTATAGAACTGCCTGTCAGTCAGGCCAGTTCCCTGCGGAGAGAATTCCTGGCCTGACCTCATTCATCTGTGAAGACACAGAACAATCCTTGTTTAGACCCACGCATTCATCTACTTGCCCACTGGGGTCAGCCCTTCACTTCTTGATGGTTTCCTTCTGCTATGAATGTGCCTGTCTGTTTGTCTGCTTCTTAGAGCATTTACCTTCCTCATCTACCAGCCACAGGAGGAGGACTGGGGTCTTGAACAGAGATTCCCTTTAAAAGCCACAGAAGAGGGGGGCGGAGCCAAGATGGCAAACTGCAGCCAGCTTTTTACAGAAGCTCCTGTCCAGAAGGAGGCTGAAAGGACAGAAGCTTAGCAAATTAGCTGATGGTTTGGAGCAGAGACAAGAGAGAAGATTGAAGAGTGCACTTCAACCTTCCTGAGGCGAGCTGCCACCACAAAAATACAACCAAAAGGTACA
>CAUYTI010025427.1:0-42488 GCA_963575145.1 Galago senegalensis | reverse complement strand
CGGCTGCAACTAAAAAATAGCCGGGTGTTGTGGCGGGCACCTATGGTCCCAGCTACTTGGGAGGCGGAGGCAGGAGACTCGCTTGAGCCCAGGAGTTGGAGGTTGCTGCGAGCTGTAATGCCACGGCACTCTACCCAGGGGGATAGCTTGAGGCTCTGTCTCAAAAAAAAAAAAAAGAAAACTGCAAAGTCTCCCAGTCCTGGGAGAAAAGCTTTGTTGGCTGGCTCTGCAGCCTCCCCACACCGGGAGCTAATGCATGCTTCTGTAAAGAGGAGACTTGCCCACAGCAAGGTTGGAAAGTCATCCACAAAAGAGCCCAAGATTCTTGCCACCACGTAGGGAAGGATATTTCTTTGAATCTCAAAGAGGTTTTTGATTTGGGGGAGAAGGGAGATTTAAGTTTTTCACTCAAGGGCATCCTGTTTATTTGAAATGTATATTTCTGTAATGGAGATGAAAGTTCATTCCTTTGAGATGGACTACAGAGAGGTCTGGGTCTCAAACAAAACCCCGAATGAGGGGGAATCACATAAAACGCTGCCAGATTTAAAATCTTATGGAATACTTCATCCTCCATGATGCCACCTGGAAAAATTTTTTAAAAAGCAGTCTATTTGGAGATCTTGGGTTGACCAAGTGTTTCCATGTGACTGTCCCCTGGCTTTGATTGCTTGACACACAGGTGGAAAGAAAGATGGGCTGGGAGCGTGAAGTGCTGCCCACAGCTCCTGAATTCTAATCTTGGCTTTGACAGTTTAACCTGGCTTCATTTTCCTGCTAAAATGACTGAGATTAATCGAATTATCATTTCAAGGGTCTCTGAGCACAGCTGTTTGATAAGAACTTTACATGTAGGTATCTTTTAGGGCGTCCTGCTAAGTACAATGCTAGCCCCTCCTAAGTTCCTGGCTGCAGTTGCATTTTCTGAGACGGGAGAGTTAGTTGTGATCAGTGCCTATGTTCCATGAATAAGGCTGTCTTTTAAAGGAAGCCTCGTGAACTAAATATATGTACATAGATTTGTGCATTAACCTTTAACATCGAGATACGTTCATTCTGAGTGCCTCTGTAAAACAATCTTAAATGTATGTGTTTGGATTAGAAATGAAAGATGTGTTAGAAGGTATAGTTCAGTAAAAACAAAAAATTTCTAAAGAATGTTTCAGTTCAAGAATCCTTCTCAACAAAGTCTTTTATCCAAACTGTTACATTCTGAAATACAGTGATTACAACTCTGAGTGATTAGAATGTTTTCTGACGGAGATCTGAAGCAGAATGGTTTATTAGGTAATTACTACGCTTGGCTTTGTTTACTGTTATTCAGCAGACCAATGCATGTCCTGTACATAGTACTGAATTTGCGTGGTACTTGCCAAAACATAGACTACATCCTGGGCATTTTCCTTGGATCTACTATCTCAAATTGGATCGGAAATGTCGACCAGTAGAAATGGAAAATACTGTGTGAGGAGAGTCAAATCTGAATTGGTCGTACCAGGTTATCCTGTTCAGCATGTCTTAACTCACACGATTATCTGTCTTTCATAATCAGATAGCAGTTTAGCCCTGAATTTTAGAAATGGTCCAATCAGCCTCTTCATTTTGGACAAGTATCAGACCCAGGGACATGTGTGATACCCAGCCCCACTATCACAAAGACTTAATTTATGGCTGGGTTGGAACTGAAACCAGGTTTGATTTTAATTTGAATTAGCAAGTGGGGTCCTACAGGGTGTATGCCGCCATGGTGGGAGCGTTGGGTAAGGAGGCTTCCAGTCCAGCAGGCAGGTGTGTGAATCAAGGCCGTGATCACTTTGTGTGATTAACTGTGGATTTTCCCAGCAGCCATGTGAGGGAAGGAGGCACAGAGGTGTTCGGTGCCTTGCCTAAGGTCACACAGCCAGGAAGTCTCAGACCAGGCTGAGTCTGTGCCCTCAGTCCACATGCTGTAATCTCTTTTCCTGGTGATTATAGCAGAAGGCTGACCTCGGGCAGGGCACTGGGGAGATGCAAAGTCAGACAGGCCCATGTTGTGGACTGAGAAAAGCCGTGGAGAGGAAAGGATCAGAAAATGGGTTTAGAGATAGTTGGGATTTCAGTGAGAAGAGAGATGAAAGGGCGTTGAAGGAGGAGAAAGTGGCCACGTGAGCTCAGTGCTCGGGAAACACGAGGTACATTCGTAGAGTGTCTCCCCGGAGCCGCATCTGGGGAGAAAGAAAAAGCCAGGCGTTGAATGTCTTCAGGACAGACACTGAAGGGAGATTTCAAAGAACGTGGGCAGCAGCAGGACCGCTGGACAGCTGCTGAAAAGCAGTCGGAAAACTCAAAACCTCTCGTCCTCAGATTAACCGAGGCTCTCACCTTTCTTCTTCTCCCTTTATTAAATAAAGGAAATGAGAAGTATTGAAGTTGAGGCAGAATCCTGTGTGTCGTGTCGAGTTCCAGTCCACTTCTGATTGTCAGAAGAGAAGCCCACAGCCTCCTTTCCATGGAGGTTGATGCTGCAATTCTAGGGGGTGGGGCTTTTATGATGTCAAGGTTCCAAGTATCTCACATCCTCAGTTTAAATATTTCATGTCCTCAACCTTGTAACGTAGAGGTCTACCGCACACATGTGGCATGGAAGGCACCTGGAACATTCCCCTGGAAAGAATGAAATTTAGGCTGGTGCCTGTGGCTCAAAGGAGTAGGGCACCGCCCCAGAGGTGGCAGGTTCAAACCCAGCCCCAGCCAAAAACTGCAAAACCAAAAAAAAAAAAAAAGAATGAGATATTTAAAGTTGCAGATGCCTTTGAGATTCTAGTGAATTCAGTGCCTTTCATCATATACGTGCTTCCCCAGCTACACTGCCAAGGACCTGAAATTTCGCCTTTGCTGCCTGAGACCACTTCCACCACCACTGTGTCTGGAGTGGCCCTGTTCAAACTCAGGTTTATTTTTTTTTTTTCAGTAGATTAAACCTGTATTTCAGTGCCTCTGAAGACTTTGTATAAAAACTCCTTCTGAAGTAAGAACTTTGGAGATGCCCTTCTCCATCCCCAGCTTCCTCTGTTGACTGCCTGGCATGATTCAGTCTCTTTACAGCTCAGTTTCTGTGATGCATAAAACAAAGACCCCCACATTCCCCACCCTGTACTCCCCATCCCACACTCCCCACCCCCTATACTCCCCATCCCACACTCCCCCACACTCTCCACCTCCATTTCCTACCCCCACTCACTAGCCTTTCAGGTGTCTGAGAATAAACAAGTGAGCATTAGCTGAGCTACCATGGGCTTCAAAGATATTATCTTAGTCTTTTCAGCTGCTATGACAAAGTGCCTCAGACTGGGAATCTTAGAAACAACAGAACTTTATTTCTCAGTTCTAGGGGCTGGGAAGTCCGAGATCGAGGCACCAGCAGGCTCAGTGTTTGGTGAGGCCCCTTTCTGGCTGTAGACAGCACCTTCTTGCTGTCTTCCTGTGGTGGAAGGAGCCAGAGGTCTCTCTCAGGCCTTTTTATAGGGGCACTAATCCCATTCTTCAGGGCTCTGCTGACTGTGGCCCACTCAGCCCCGTTGTACCATCACCTTGGGAGTTAGGATTTCAACATTTGAATTTTAGGAGGACATGAACATTCAGCTGATATGGTAGATGGATGGGATATTTTATTAACTGTTACAACATTCACAGAGCATTCCCTGTGTGCCAGTCACCAGGCAAGTGACTGACGTGTATCAATTCAGTTTTCCTGCACAGCAACCTTATAAGTACTATTCTTATTCCCAATTTAGAGGTGAGAAAATCAAGGTACGTGGCATAAGGCAAAACTAGCCTTTGAACCCAGACAGGGTGATTGTTGAGTTTAACCAGGAAAGCTGTTTCCGGTGAGGACACTCTTCTTCTCGGGAGGGTGGCTACCCAGCAAGTGTGTGAAAAGAGACTACAGATTGTGGGTCCTCTGATTTGTAAAATGCAATTATCCGGCCTTCGTCCCAAATCTCAGGATCTGTGTCTTGTCTTTAAGTAGCCTGGATGGAAAGTACACTAAGCATTGGTGCCTCCACTTGAAGATTGTCTCAGTTCACCCTAAATGGTTGGGAAGGAGCTATTTCGACAAATATGTAAGTCCTGGAGCTACGTGGACGACTAACACACAGTCCAGCTATCGGGCTGGACGAGTGAGGTGCGCCCATGGCCAGGGGTGGCCGCCAGCACAGCTGGAAGCCTTCACAGCTCTGGGCAGACACAGAGTCACTCTGGAGCTTCTGGAAGAAGCTGACGCCTGAATTACACAATAAAGGACAGGTGGAAAGGGTGTTCCAGAAAGAAGAGTGTGTGTGAGGAACAACAGGGAACCACACCCACGTTGACATTACAGAACATCAGCAGACCGTCACTCTGAGAATGAACGTAGCCCTGAGCTGGCCTTCCCTAAAATCCCTTGCCCTTCCCTAAAATCCCTTGCCCTTCCCACTGTCTCTTTCTCCCATGACAAAGACTGCTGGAGGAACAAGAAGTGAAAATAATCTCTTGTAAAATTAGAGTTCATTGGATAAAATGAAATGTATTTCATGTTAGAAATCTCTCAGAAGTGTGGAGTGGGCAGATATTATAGGGTTACACTGAATTCCTAATCACATTTATGAAAAATTGTCTAATGAACTAGCGTAAATCAATACAGAATAAAACATATTTAGATTTCTAGTAATAGAACACGCATGAAGTCACGTAAGACGAGACCTGTCTGTGGTGCAAAGCCGGAGTCTGAGGAATTCGGGCTGAGTATGAATGTCTACCTAGAGCTCTTTAAAGGTTAAAAAAGAAAAAGACAAAAGAACCCATAACTCCTGTCTAGGACTCAAAGACTTAAATTAGAAACTGCCTCTAATAACTGCCGGCAATAGAGCAAGCACAAATTAAGAATAATAAACAGTTCATTTTTGTTACAAGTAGAAACACTTTCTTTTAGGAAAGCATAAGATGATTTATTCTCTTTGGGAGGGTCATTTTTTTTCATGAACTGATTTTGTTAAAGTAGCAAAATCTTATGAAACTTGTAATTTATATTAACATTTAAAAATTACTGTTAAATTTAGCATTTTAAAAAAGATGACTAATGCCTTGCTTTAACTCAAATTAACAGTCAAAAAATAGAGCCATGTGGCGTCTCTGTGAGTATGTCAGTCCCACGCCCACCAGGCGGGTCCTGGGTGCTCCTTAATGAGCCCTTGAGGCCTGACCAATAACCAGTCGGAGAGCTAATTAAAGTCCCCAGAGTCACAGACATCCCTGTGCAAGGATCAGCAGTGTAACGTGTGCTAGGCAGTCTATAGGGGCATTGTTCATATCTAGGTAATTTCTGTTCAGCAAAGCAGATGACTGAGGGCCTCAGAGCCCGTTGCGAATTCTAGGGGGAGTCTTCCATCGTGATCAAAAGATGATCTGGCCTGGCAGGTGCTCTGCTCGCTGACCAAGTCAGTAGAAACAAGAGATAATTAGTATCATTTGTTGTTACAGTTTTTGTTAAAATTAATCTGCCATCAACTCTGACACTGAAAGAAATAACACTTTTAGCTACTGAGAAGGATATTTATTCTAGATTTCCCCAAATAATAAATTCTTACAGTATTTAGCTGGTATGAAATCAGTTCCCTGTAACCATACACACAATAGAATTTTAGGGCTAGAAAGGCCTGGGAAAGCACGTGGTCCCACCACCCCCAAGTGGGTGAGAGAGCCCCTCCCTAGGGATACGTGGCATGCCTGGGGGACTGCAGGGTCACATCCTCAGAGAGCTAGGGTGGGGCAGCTCCAGCCACTAACACTGGCTCCTGGAGATGGGGAAGAAAACAGTCAATCTCCAACAAAAAAAGCTAAACCAGAGTGGCAGTGTGGATGCTGTCTGTATGCGTGTCCCCAAGCGACATCCTGCATGTTTCTTCTGAGTGCTCACAGTCTCCTGGAAGGAAGCCTTCTGCAGTGTCCCGGGAGGAGGCCTTCTGCAGTGTCCCGGGAGGAGGCCTTCTGCAGTGTCCCGGGAGGAGCCTTCTGCAGTGTCCCAGGAGGAGCCTTCTGCAGTGTCCCGGGAGGAGGCCTTCTGCAGTGTCCCGGGAGGAGACCTTCTGCAGTGTCCCAGGAGGAGCCTTCTGCAGTGTCCCGGGAGGAGCCTTCTGCAGTGTCCCGGGAGGAGACCTTCTGCAGTGTCCTGGGAGGAGCCTTCTGCAGTGTCCCGGGAGGAGCCTTCTGCAGTGTCCCAGGGGGAGGCCTTCTGTACTGTCCTGGGAAGAGCCTTCTGCAGTGTCCCAGGAGGAGCCTTCTGCAGTGTCCCGGGAGGAGCCTTCTGCACTGTCCCGGGAGGAGCCTTCTGCACTGTCCCGGGAAAAGCCTTCTGTAGCCATGAGTTGTGTGATGGGCTTCTCCTCCCAATGTCAAGCCCTGCTCTGTCTTTTATCCTACACTTTTCAGAGTGCCTGGCTGTCTGGTTTGATTCAATACTCTCCCTACTTTTGGTCGTATGGAGAGGCCTCAGTGCTGTCTCTAATGACAGCAGGCTCATTAGACCTCATGGGGAGGGTCAGAAAGGCTGAGGTCACAGAGCTCTTTTCAGCAAAGCCAGTCCCAGTTGCTGTTTCACAGACCTTCCTTTACCAATGCTGCTCTGGGTGATTGCTCCAGAAACAGAATCTCTACTCCTGCACTGAAGAGGACCTGATTGCCTTTATGACGTTTGCTAGCCGGGCTCCTCCCTTGGCACACGTGTCCTCTGTTGCCCCCTGTTCCGTCCACCCCGCATCTCCTTTACCCTGTCATTCGGTTAGCTGGCAGGGCCTCGCCAGTGGAGGCCGGAGTCCCAGACAGTGCCTTTTGTTCAAAGCATTTGTTTGGATTATAAATATAAATTGACGATCAATTCAGACAGTTAGGCTGCTCTCGTGTCGGTGGAATCACAGCGTTCCTCAAGTTCTCTTTGACAAGCTGACTATAAAGACCATGTCTTGTGCCGTTTCATTGTTCACCTTGGTCTGTTTGCTCATTGTGAAGGATTTTACTATGTGCTGAAATTCTTACCATATACATGAATGGAAATGTTGAAGATTTCTCTCTCTTTATCCCTGTTAGAAATGATGATCCTTTCAATCATGGAAATAATTACCCGTCATTAAAATGAATTACTGCATTTTAATGCAATAATAATAACTTTACAAAATTATTTGTAATAATATTTCAAGCTTATTTTTAATCTTTCCAAAGATCAGTAGCTGACATTTACGGTGCCCTAATGCCAGCCTCTTTCCTCCGTGCCCTTTCCATGTGTTAACATGCGGAATCTGTAACGCCGTAAATCTGATTTTACAGTGAGGGGACTAAGGCACAGAGAGTAAGTGCAGAGGCAGGATTTGAACCCCGGCATTCTGTAGGATTTGAACCCCGGCATTCTGTCCCATGAGTCTGAACCCTTAATGGCTAGTAGAAGGCTTCTCATAGTGAGTTCTCCTGGAAATGTCACTTTAGAGATTATGTTTTGTAAACTCTGCTTATTAACAGCCGTACAGGCCTACATCACAAATGGTTCCTCAGACAGACAGTCCTGCTGAACACTGATGACCTCAGGGATCAGCAACTTTTTCAGCCTTGATGTCACAAATGAGAATAAAAAGTACTTCCTGGTGTCATTCACAGGTCTCACGGGGGGATGGGCTCTGGGAGACATACCATAGGTGTTGGCTGGCTGAGTGTGATTCATGGGTCTCACAGGGCGGGGTGGGGGGGATGGGATGTGGGGGATGGGCTCTGGAAGACATACCATAGGTGTCAGCTGGCTAAGCAGGATCAATGTTAAGTAAGGCCTGCTTCTCCTGCCTTTATGTTCCTTATATTAATAATATGTATTCCCCACATCTTTTCTCCCTAAATGGGCTCTCAAACATAAATATAACCTGGTTAAAAGGAAACCTGGGCCAGGCCCAGTGGCACAGCCTATAATCCCAGCTACTTGGGAGGCTGAAGCAGGAGGATGGCCTGATCCTAGGCGTCCAGCCTGGGCAACATAGTGAGACCCCACTTCTAATGGATGCATCTGTGCCTGGGAGTCCTTCACGTAGCCCTCACTCAGCTGCCCTGAAGTCCTCCACTACCCCCTGACCCCCGCGTTCACGTAGCATGGCTGGCTTTGTGCCTTCTCTGCTAGATAAGACTGAGTCTTTCACCTCCAGTCCCAAGGCCTGGCTCAGGGTCTGGCATGTGGGCTTGTGGCATTTTGGTGGCTGAGTGGCTGCAGTCAGTGTGCAGTGCACCCACAGTGACTGTCAACTATGCTGAAAAGCCTGCTCTTTATAGAATGTGCATTGGAGACAGGCTAAGTGCGAATTAGGGTGACCTGCTCTCTGGGCATGTCAATGACTATGCAACCACCTCCTAGGACCTAGGCCTTCCTCACAGGCACATCACATTAGCTTTGAAGAGGTCTGGGCTGACCCAGCTCTGGACATGGAGCAGCAGGACAGGCCAGACTGCTTTGTTGTGCCTTAGCTCTCCCAGCTGCTTTGCCCTTGGGAGATCTGCACCTGTCCACTGAGAGCCTGGAGGTGAAGCCCAAAGCCTGGGCCCTTCTACGTCACACCCCAGGAACTCTCCAGACTGAGGCCCTGCCCCCTGCTGTGTGCTTACCTGTGTCCTGTCATTTAATCCCCCTTCACCTTGGAGGACCTGGGGCTCAGGAAGTTAACAAACTCCAGTCCAGGTCTGCCCGGTGTCAGAAGCCGCGTTCATCGGTGAGGTTGGTGAGATTACAGGGGTGCAGATGGTGGCACACAGCTTCTGCTTTCTCAGAGGGGTTCCTGCCACTGTCTGGGGTAAGCCCCAGGGACAGGGATGGCAAGCAGAGGCCACGACCTCCAAGGAGGAACGGAGCCTCCAGGCTCCCCACAGCACAGCTTCTGGGGCTCAGCTGAGGGTGCCCCAGTGGCAGTGGCACTGCTCTCCCCGTGAACCTGAGAGTTTGGGGGGAAACAGTGGGAAAGGACTTCCAAGGCTGTTGGGCCCCCTACTGCATTTGTCCGCCTGGCACTTCCAGAAACTAGTTACAATCAGAGGCCTCGCCTGTATTGATTGCAGAAAATAGATGTTTATCTTAGGTTGTTGACAATTAAGGAAGCCAGAAGAACAGTTTCTCAGAAGAGCTCCCAGTGATGGATGGATTCAGTGGAGCGGCAGCCGATGGGTCAGGAGACGCTGTCACTAACAGATTGCTCTCCATACTCCTCCCCTCACCTCATCACCTTTCTTGAGGGGCCATAATTCTAACATTAGCGATATTTCACAAATGATTTAGAACTACGCGTTCGTCATCCGGCTAGTCCAATCCAAAGCACACATTATGCTGGGGGTGGGGAATGGTGACCCCAGGCACACAGTAGGTGTCTGTTT
This sequence comes from Galago senegalensis, assembly GCA_963575145.1. Classification (NCBI taxonomy): domain Eukaryota; kingdom Metazoa; phylum Chordata; class Mammalia; order Primates; family Galagidae; genus Galago; species Galago senegalensis. Next base: position 33,080 of record CAUYTI010025427.1, on the reverse strand, counting down.
GATGAGTATTTGTTAAGTGGACACACGCATGACAAGCCCCTGTGCGGGGCTCCATGCCCGTGTGTTTCTCACCCAGTGTCTGTTTTGCCCCTTCTGTACATAAGGCAGTGTCGAGGTAAGATGTGCTGGGCGTCCAGTGTCGAGGTAAGATGCGCTGGGCGTCCAGTGTCGAGGTAATATGAGGTGGACGTCCAGTGTCAAGGTAAGATGCGGTGGATGTCCAGCTGAGCCCACAGAGAGCCCGCAGTGTCGGGTGGGACACAGGGTCTGTGACACCCAGCAGAGTCCAAGGTGCTCTAAGTACTTGTCTTGACCGTCCGTCTGGAGATCTCTCTGGTGGGGGAGCAGGACACACTTAGCGGCATGTGCAATTTGAGCTTGCCGTGGTGGACAGGTCAGGTGCTAACAGGTGAGACACCCCGGAGGCAGGAAAGTGCAAATTTCTGGGTGGGGAGCCCTAGTGACTGACGCAGGGTCGTAGGCAAAGACAGGCCTGCACAGGCATCCAGACCAGTCTGAACTCCATGGTGAGGAAAACGTGTCACGTTTAAGAAAAGGTCGAAGAGCACGCTAGCAGAGAACAGGCCCCGTAACTGTCACTGTGTCGTCATTTTCTTATTTTCTGGCCCCTCTCCGTCCACACTAGATGAGGTCACTTCGCACCCCCCAGCTATCCTGCATATCTTCATCAGATTATGACCAAGACTCTGCCTGACCACTGTCTGCAGCACCCTGGGTCACAGACCCCTGCACAATACACTCTACACTGTAGCTGGACTTTCGGGGCTCTTTTTCTGAGCTGGCCCGTGACATCATATCCAGTCATACCCTTCAGCTCAGTGACCAGACCATCCACTTTCCAAGCTCTACCCCGGGCCCCCTTCTTGGCCACCTTGGTCTGCTCACCCCCACCTCTGCTGTGTGTCCCCCAGCCCTCCCTGTGCCTTTGCCCATAGGTGCCCATCAGAATATCTAAGCCCATTTTTAAGTCTCCAAAACTTTAAACTCTTAGACGATGGGAACCAAGCCTATATTTTTATGCCTATCAGAGCCTTACACGTTGTAAGCACTCAGCAGATGTTGAATAAATAAATAAATATTTATTTTCCCCTCTTTCCCTCCATTCCTACATATAACCGAAAGTAACTGCATTCCTTAGACACAGAGGCCTTCCAGTTGTGTATACTGGACTTTTCAAAGGTTATGACAAAGCGGTCCACACCCACCAGGAAGCCGGATGGCCAGGGTGCAGCCTTGGGTCCAACCCCTCCTCTACCAGCTATGCAACCTTGGGAAAGTTGCCTCACCTCTCTAAGCTTGTTTTCTTAACTGTGATAGGGCGGTTAAACATACCTACCTCATAGGAGTTCCCAGAAGAATTATAAATTATTATTTGTAAAATACACAGAACAATGCTTAGCATATAGAAAACATAATGCTTAATAAACTAAGTACGTGTGAGGTCTGACAGTTACATCCAAGCACTTGCCACCAGGCTTACAAAGACAGCTGCACTACAGCTCCATGAGGTTTCATAACCTGGGTATATCCGTGTCTTCATCGGTGTCTCACAGCTGTGTTCCTGTGGACGTGTGGCAGTGTATTGCTGAGTGGTGTTCATTATTGGTATCGTGTGTTTTTGTGTACTGTCGCAAGAATGTCAGAGCTTGAATTGAGCAACAAACAGACATTGAATTTCTTGTGAAAGTTGGCAAGAGTGGAAGTGAAATCAGGACATGTTAGTCCAAGTTTATGCGGCTAATATGAAGAAAGCAGCGGTGTATGAACAGATCAATCATTTTTCTGAAGGAGAGAAAGCGTCACTGATGGAGCGAGGTCTGGGCAGCCAGCAACAAGCAGAACTCATGAAAACTTTGCGAATATTCATTGAATCATACATTGGAATGGTTGATCGACTGTGAGAAGCACAGCAGACCAAGTAAACCTCAACAGAGAAACAGCTGGGAAAATATTAACTGAAAATCTAGGCCTAAGAAAGGTGTGTGCAAAAATGGTCCCAAAAAAACTCACAGTGAGCAAAAGAAAAAGAATCAAAGTTTGTCAAGACCTCTTGGTGAGGCGAGGCCATACGCCGGGCCCTGTTATCACTGACAAAGAAATATGGTTACCAGTATGAGCCTGAAACAAGGTGTCAAAGCATACAGTGGAATCAGCCAGTTCTCTACAACCAAAAAAGTTCCATCAGTCCCAATCAAGAGGCAACTTGATGTCGCCAACCCTTTTTGATATCAGAGGGATTGTTTATTATGAGTTTATACCAACTGGACAAACAGTGGCCCAAGTTTACTATCTGGAAGTGCTAAAAGTCCTGCCTGAGAAAGTTAGACAAAAATGACCTGAATTTTCCGTAGTAACTCACGGCTCTTGCATCACGACAATGCACCAGCTCACACAGCACTGTCTGTGAGGGAGTTTGTAGCCAGTAAACAAATAACTGTCTGGGGACGCCCTCTCTACTCACCTGATCTGACCCCAATGACTTTTTTCTTTACCTGAAGGTAAAAGAAATATTGAAAGGAAGACATTTTGATGGCATTCAAGATATCTGGGATAATACAACATTAGTTCTGATGGCTGTTCCAGAAAAAGAGTTCTAAAATTGCTTTGAGTGGTGGATGAGGAGCTGGTGTCAGGGCACAGCTTCCCAAGGGGAGTACTTTGAAAGTGACCAAAATTCAGCAATGAGGTACACAGCACTTTTCCTAGGATGAGTTCGCAGACTTAATTGTCAGGCCTCATAGGCATTTGTGTATTTATTATACATATGTATGGGCGTATCTGTATTGGTAGTGCTGTCTGTGTTGTATACTTAGATATACAGGTACATAGTCAGTGCCCGGTGCAGTTTGAGTTAAACACACACAGGGGCACACAGTCTGGTGTCCAGGACACCTGCCAGGTGAGCAGTGACGGTCAGTGACTTCCCCACATCGAGCGACTGGTGGACCTGTCCTGGGATCTTCTAACTTCTGAGCCAGAGGTTAAGCAGTAACAATGATCACCTTCAGCCACTGGTTTTCAACATATATATCATCTTCAGATGCATAATGATTTCTTCACATTAGGTATTGAAACTTACTACAGGTATTTTAATTGTTTTGAGTTTTTTTGTTTGTAAGGATAGGGTCTTGCTCTGTCACCCAGGCCGGAGCGTAGTGGCACAATCACAGCCGAATATAACTTCCGACTCCTGGGCTCATGTGCTCCTCTGGCCTCAGCCTCCCAAAGTGCTGTGATTACAGGTGTGAGCCACTATGCCTGCAAATTATTTTGACTTAAAGTACAAGAGTAGTGTCAGATGTACGATACACACCTGACAGGAAGGAAAAGACTTATTAACAGCTGTGCAAAAGTTATTACATAGGCAATCCTGATCTCATAGAGAAATCCATGATGTGCTGTTTCCTGCAACTGAGGAAAGATGGAGCAAGAAAGATAAATTGAGTGTGTTGGATGGAGAATTAGGTGTGGACTTTTAGAGTTCAGGTAGGAAGACCCCACGGGGGTACATTTAGACGGAGGTACAGCTGTAACCTAGTTTGGTGTATAAGGGCTGTGTTTGCACCCAGCAGATGGACGGGCTGTTATTATCTTTGCAGCGTGTACTCAGAATGCACCTTTAAAAAAAATAAAGGCTTTCTTTCACTTCTCTGAGAAAAGAGAACTGTTATTTTAAATACAAAACACATTTGACTTCTGTCAACAGCTTACATTTTAAATAATGCAGTTTGTACTTGTATTCATTATCCGCAATTAGAATTCTCAAAAAGCTTTTAGCATTTTTCTCCCTGACTTTTAAAGCTCTTTCCTCGGAAGTGCTCACATTTCAGAGAATAGGGGGCATCCTAAGTCAGATTGGAAAACTGAACAAAGAAATGTGTTTTGTGGAAATTACCACTGAACTAGAATGCTCAGCTGTCGGGCTCAGCCACTCAGATGAGCCACCTGCAGCCCCTCTGACTCTTCTCACTAGGGAGGTGACTCAGAGGAGCACCTGCGGGCAGGCAGCTTGGGGTCGGGCTGAGCCACCTGCAGCCCCTCTGACTCTCCTCACCAGGTGAGGTGACTCGCAGGAGCACCTGCGGGCAGGCAGCTTGGGGTGTTTGCTCTTATACTCAGATTTAGTTAGTGGAAATTTCCTGACTGTCTAAGTCCTCAGTACCCGAGCAAAGCAGGAAGCAGGAGTTCAGGTCTTGTCTTTGTGATGTATTTAAAATCAATATTTCTCAAACACCTGGGACTGTCTGGGATGCCTTTTATCCAAGTACGAAGGGAGTCACGCAATCTCTCTTCTTCCTTCCTGTCTATTAGCAAGAAGAATACAGCCAGCTGAGAGAGAGAGAGAGAGCGTTGGGCTCCTTACACCCCCTCATTTTAAGATGTAACTGGAACCAGGACCCAAATGGTATGCGGGTTGGTCCGGGTGGGGTGTATAAACAGAGCCAAGCCTAGAAATAAATGCAAGGTGTGTAGCCGAGCACCAAGCACTGTCTGCCCAGCTGCAGGTGTCGCCCTCCTCATGCCCCCGCGGCCCAGCTGCTTTCTAATGACGCTTTATTTTTCTTTTAAACTGGAGTAGCCAACCAGACTCCCCCAGGTAGGCTCGATAATTACTAAAAACAGACAACTTGCCACTTGTGTACAGCTCAGAAAAAGCTGCATCTCTTTGTGGTCCAGCCCCTGCTTTGCTCGAGTTCTCAGGGCCTTTGGTGTGATCTGCAGCTTACATTTCTAAAGAAAGACATCATCACATTTTACGAAAATGAGTAAAGGCCCTTCATTAACCCCATGTTTTATTATTCTTCTAAATAGTCATCTTGAGGACATGTGCCGAGTTGAACCATAAGAAATGACGATTGTTTGCCTTTGTGAAGGACCTACAGAAACAGCGAAGGATGTCACGTGCTTCAACCTGAGTAGACGGATTTACCCCAGTGACACTTCCAGGCCCCAAACCCTTTTAAAACTCATCCTTCTAAATAAGAAAAATCCAGTTCATTACTTGAAAAATGTTACATTACCCTCAACTTCTTAACAACTACATTCCTAGTTATGAAGTCGGCTCTGAATAACTTGTAGTTAAATGAAGTAAAATAAGTCTTCTGTGGATGAGAAAGATTATACTGGAAATCTATGATTTTTCAGATAAGAAAAATTTGTGGCTATTGTTCTTCTGTACCTAAGAACATGGAGATTATATATGGGTTTATGGATATTCTGATAAGAATAAATAATAAACGCACATTATTATTTGACAAACCATATATCAAGCACTCATGTTATCTGAAGTACTTTCAGTGAACTCTAGATCAGTCTGTTTGTTTTGATTAGCAGAGGGTAAAATTGGCAATACATTTCTAAGTCTCAAAAATGTGTATAATCTCAAACCTTGTGATTCTACCTCTGGAAATTTAGCCTAGGAAATACATGGTATGACACAATTTTTTGTGTGTAAACACTTTGAACACTAATGCAACCTAAATTATTAATACTTTGTAGTTCATGATCATTACATAAGTTTATAATATACATTGAAAGAATACATTATAAAATTTTATTATTTTTATATTTCAAAATGTATTAAAATATAAATTATATTTATCATTTCTAGGAAAAAAGAAACAGGATATACATCAAGGGTTTTCAACACAACTTTATAAAGCAAGTAGTTGAAATATGATAAAATGTCCAGCAATAGGGAATTAGGTAAATTATGTCATAGACATATAAAAAAAATCATCCAACTCTTAAAATTATGTTTTAGAAGAATATTTAATGATATAAGAAAATGTTTAGATAATAAGTTAAAGGGGACTTTAGAAATTATACATACAGGATAATCCAAGTTTTTTAAAGAATTTACATATGCCATTTTAAAATGAGTGTGTGTGTGTGTGTGTGTAGTGTGTGTTTTCATAAGAAAAAGACGAGAAAGATGTATACCACAATCTTCTTTTTGAGACAGAGTTTCACTCTGTTGCCCTGGGTAGAGTGCTGTGGCATCATAGCTCACAGCGACCTCAAACTCCTGGGCTCAGAGGATCCCCTTGCCTCAGTCTCTTGAGCAGCTGGGACTACAACAGCCAGCTACACCTGCCACAATACCCAGCTAGTTTTCCGACTTTTTTAGAGATGAGGTCTAACTCTTGTTCAGGCTGGTCTCTAACTCCTGAGTACAAGTGATCCACCCACCTTGAGTCCTGGTATTGCAGGTGTGAGCACCAGGCCCAGCCTCTATCCCACAATCTTAGAAATGGTTTTCTTTCCTTCCTTCCTTCAATTTCTTCCTTTTCTTCCTTTATATTTCTTTTTATATCATATGTTTTCTACACTGAGTATAAATAAAGTATTACTCTGGTCCAAAAAACAGCATTTTTTATAATAAAACTATGTATGAACCTCAATATTTATATTTTCTACAAGTATATTTTATGCAAAAAAAGAACCTTTCATCAGGACTGTCCTGCTGTGGAGTTTGGCTGGGATAACATTGATACATGAGTAAATGTTTTCTTCCTGCAAATTAATAAAAGGCAGGAGACATTAGAGAAACCCTGACAAGCGTATGAGAGTTTCCCAGCTACACTGAGAAGTCTGCATAAGACTCTGTAAGTCATTTTTTCATCCAAGCCTGTCCCCCAAGTGCCTTGTCCTGGCAGGTGAATTTGCATATTTGTTGCTTTGTGTAGAAGTGCTGGGCCATCCTTCACCCGTTTTGCCAGCCATCTGGCTGCCCCCGACCCCCCGAAGCTGCTGTCTCTGGCACGCCTGCCCCACAGAGGTTCCCATTCATGCCCTAAGTCACAGGGGCCCCTTTAACATCTCAGGGCTGCTTTCCGCAGGTGATGAAAACGTACCACATGTATCATGCGGAGAGCATCAGTGCAGAGAGCAAGTTGAAGGAGGCCGAGAAACAGGAGGAAAAGCAGATGGGGAGGTCTGGGGACCCCGTGCTCCACATGAGGCTGGAGGAGAGGCATCAGCGGCGTAGCTCCGTGAAGAAGATTGAGAAGATGAAGGAGAAGGTGAGTGGGGAGACGGCGCGGGGCTCTCTGTTCTCACTCAAGAAGAAAATACAGTGAGTTACCGGGGAAGGATGCACATTTCCTCCCCCGGGAGGGAAAAATGCCTAGGAAATCTGAAAATCATGTCCTAACAGCTGGACGTCATTTAGAGGTGACGCCAAGTTTTCAGTACACAGTGTGGGGAACTTGAATATTAGCAGAGAGATTTCACTGCAAATGGGCCTGAAGCCCAACCCAAATACACGGTTGTTATTCCCCAAAGCTGGTCATTTTAGTTTGCTGTTTAAATCAGATTAGAAACGTCCTTTTGGCCAAGGACTTTGACGGTCATTTGTATATGTGGAATAAATTGTTTAGATGAATAAGACTTCATGTATGTTTTCCTGTCTTGTTTGAAAAGATTTGCTTTCTTTCCCGATGCCTGGGTCTTCTTCATTTCAGAGACAAGCGAAATACTCAGAAAATAAGCTCAAATCAATCAAGGCACGAAACGAGTACCTTCTGACGCTGGAAGCCACCAACGCCTCCGTTTTCAAGTATTACATTCATGACCTCTCAGACCTAATCGATGTGAGTACTTGGAGTGTCTGTGCTTTTCATACTAAAATAAAATTAACAATAAGCGTATTTCATTGATTGAAAAATATCATTTCTTAAGATTGTCATTTCATGTAGTACTCAAGAAAGAAAAAATTCCCTCCAATTGAACTGTACGTGCTGCTGAGACCTGTCAGGTGTAGCATGCGTGTGGAAAGTGTGTGTCCTAAAGCCAGTGACAGACGGATCGTGAGAGTCTGTGAAGCCGGGAGTGCCTGGTAAACTGAGCCAGGAAGGGGATTCAGGAAGTTTCTTTTTCTTTTCCGTTTTTCAAAGAGAGAGGGTCTAGCTTTGCCCAGACAAGAGTGGAGTGTGGTGTGAGCACAGCTCGCTGTGGCCTCAAACTCCAAGGCTCTAGCAATCCTCCCGCGCCAGCCTCCCGAGTCACTGGGACCACAGTGACTCCCATCGTCACTCAGTGGCACGGCCCTAACTGTGTTCAGATTCAGAATATATTGGTTGGGCCTCTACTATGGGGAGCTGCCGAGGCTCTCAGAAGCCAGTGTTGTCCTTACTTGGAATCTGAAGTAGAGAGGACTGATGTTGGGCAAAGGACCGCACGACTAACTGCCATAGTTGTGATAAAACTGGGAAGTGAAACACAGTCCTTATAAGCCTCGTCTGGATGTTTATGTAAGTCTCTGTACTTCTGTCTTAGGATGTGATAAAAAAGCAGTACCTGGACTCATTTAGGCATTCCAAATAGATACTCATCATTATATTCATACAGCTTTAACCCTCAGCCTCCTCCATTCATTCTTTCATGCAGAAAATGTACAGGTATCCAGGCCATTGTGCTAGTGCTGCAGGAGACTGCAGACAAGACAGACAGAAGTCCTGAGGCCCAAATGCCACTCCTGGCAAATGACATGTAAAATGTTGCCAAGTCTCAGAGGAAAGGCACAGATAAAATAATAAAGGTTCATAGAGTTATGGACCGTTCACTCAGATACTGGTTTGCATTGATCAGAGTCCACAGCTTTATGATATTGTAAAATTATTTTTCATGGCTCATAGTAGCTGCCCATAATTTAAACATACAGAAGGTAAAAACCACTTCATGGTGAATTTAAATCTCACATATTCATTTACTGTTTTGGAACCACAGTCTGAGGCTTTCATAAAAAAGAAATTCTTAGCGGAAGGAAATATGTCTTAGCTTATTAACACTCTGATGTGACTTTTCCTTTTATTTTATCCCATAATATCATAATCTCTTTATATAGAGCCATGTAGTAATAAATAAAACCAGGGGAAACTTTTTTCTGTTTTCATTTGTTACAGATACTTTGACCAAGTAACTAATGATTTGATGGCTTCAAATGCAGAAAATTTTCTGTTGTTTTTAATACTTAATTCTTCTGGTACTCTGATAAAATAAAAGGTACTTTTTCTGTTACAGTACGTACCACTGTTCTGTTTCCTGGATTAAAAAATTCTACCATGTTTCCTGAATAAAAATACAGGTCCCTGTTTTCAAACTAAGACCTGTAAATTGTCTACATGTGTGTGAAATATGGAATAACTAATCCCATGTGACTTGTCTGCTCACTTTTTTGTTCAGGGGAAGGGGTTTGGTTTAGGTAGTGAAGTATTTAGCTAAATCCAAGCCGATTTTGGCCCAAAGAAAACTCTCCATGTATTGAAAACTCTTTCTTTAATAACTACAATGTCCCTAGCGCTCTTCTTAACAATGGGAATCCAGTAATGAACAAAACAGAGTCCTCACCTCATGAAATTTATGCATGAGTTGGGAGACAGCCTGTATGTAATTTCACATACATACATACACACATTTATGTAATGCACATGTGTATGTATGTACACATGCATGCATGTACATGTGTCTACATACACACATGTATACCTACATGAACATATGCAATGCATACATACACACGGACACGGACACCCATGTATACAAAGCCATGTGTACACACGTGTATCCATGCAGATGCATACACACACATGTGTGTACACTCATACACCCGCATGTGTACATACATGCCTGTGTACACACATGCCTGTGTACACGTACACACATATATTCACATACACACATGCAAATGTACACACATAGGAAATAAGTTGCGACAAGGCTGCAGAGAAATCAGAGGGCGCTGTGGAGGCCCTTCTCTTGACCAGGTGGTCAGAGAAGGCTGCCGTTTGACAAAGTGAGCTGGAGAACTGTGGGGTCATCCTGGGAAGGCGCCTCTCCCCCTTGGGCAGAAGGATGGGCAGGGATGAAAGGGCAGAGGCAGAGATGTGTTTCAAAAGCTCAAGGTGCTCAAAGAGGGCCAGGTGCGGTGGCTCATGCTGGTAATCCTAGCACTTTGGGAGGCCAAGAAGGGAGGATCTCGTTGAGACCACCCTGGGCAACATAGTGCAACTTCATCTCTACAGAAAATAAATAAGCAGGGCATGGTGGCACAGCTACTCAGGAGCTGAGGCAAGAGGATCGCCTGGGCCCAGGTGTTTGAGGTTGATGTGAGCTATGACGATGTCACTGTGCTCCTGGGCAGTAGAGTAAGACCTTGTCTCAAAATCAAGGAAAGATGTTTAGAGAACAACAAAGGAGACCACAATGTCAGAGCCCAGTGAGTGAGAAGGAGAGTGCTGGGAGGTCAAGACACAGAAGACCAATCACAGAGGGTCTCTTAGATGGGGAAGGGGTTTGGAGTCGGTGCTGGGAAGGTGCTGAAGGGTTTTGAGCAAGGAGGCAGCATTGCCTGGTTTACGTTTTAAAGACACACTCTGGCAGCTGAGCAGGAAATAGGCTGAGGGGGTCTAGAGCAAGAACGAGGAGCTCTGTCCAGTCTTTCTCAGCTGCCCAGCTAAAGACGAGGCTGCTTGGGTGGACAGAGGGGTGACCGACCTATAAAAGGGGCAAGATCCAGACACGTAAAGACAGAGCCGATATGAATTGAATACAGTGGGTGAGAAAGAGCCAGGAGGAGGCTGCATGGCCCAGGTCCTGAGGAATGACGCACCTGCTGAGACAGGAACCCAGGGCCGGAGGGGACGGCAGCAGTCCCGTCATCTCCAGTAAGACGGAGATGCCGACTGGGTACCCGCACTGACATGGAGATGAGCACCCTCGATATTTGGGGGACATGAAGTCAGGCAACTAAGTTCACAAACTCTTCCTAGAAAGGGAGGTCACTTTGAAAGTCCTCTCCTTGGCCATCGGGTGACCGCAGTGATATTCATCAATGAGGATTGTAGCACTTATTCTAGTCTGCAGATTTAACTGTTGGACCTCAGACAATCCCAGGGCCATTCCAGAAAAAAGAGTTCCAAAATTGCTTTGAAGGGTGGAGATGGCACTGGGGCCAGTGTAAAGGTAGCCATGGTGATAATTCAGCCGTGAGGTCTGTAGCACTTTTTCTAGGATGAGTTTGCAAACTTAATTGTTCAATGTCAAATACAGGACAAGAATCGCGTGTCAGGATTATGAAAGAGTGTCCAGCATTGTCAGCGTCATTGATTACATGCTTACTGTGCAACAGGCAGGTGTCTAAGCTGAATCTATCTAATCAGCACAAACTTATGAGATACATGTTATTATCCCCCTTTTATAGATTAACAAAGACCCGGAGGCTTAGTTAGGCCAGATAAGTTGCCTACGTTACAGAGCTGATCAGGGGTAGGCGTCAAATTCAGACAGTACAGTTAACCTCCATTCTAATAAACTCTGACCCAAATAAGTAACAGTCAAATGTGTCCAGTAATCTTCAGTTTTTAAAAAAGTTGGATTCTTAAAAGATGAGCCTTAAATTTATAATGTGAAGGATTCTCAAAAAATATAACTTAAACATAAATTTTGAAAGAAAAGACATGAAACTGGTATGTTGTCATATCCAACTTAAATGGATGACATGATCTGTACGTTCCTTGACTCGCTTTTAAGGCAATTAGAGTGTGAAAAATGGCTGCCTGTTTGGGAGGAATCATTTGCATATATAGTGGTGATCCTGAAAGCCATTAAACCTGACCCTCCCAGTGCAAAGGAAACAGGTTGACTATTATGCAACGGTATCTAGACTCAGAATCCTTTATGCTTCCTGAGTTTATTTAGCAAAGTACATTTTATACTGAGCTAGCTAATCACAATGAGAAGAGCCATCATGCCTTCAGTGAGAGAAAGTCAACATTTCCCATGCACAAGATACGGTACGTTAAAGGACATGAAAGTGGGCGAATGTATCTTGATTCAATCGAGCATTATAAAGAGCCAAGGAATTCAAGTTGAAACCTTTCTAGAATGTCCAGTTTCCCCTTAGTCAGGAACATACTAATTTGGAACAGCAGTGTCTGAGCTATAATTTACTTTTGGTCAGCAAAATCCTTTCTTAGAATAATGTAAATTAAAAGGGAGTAACAGTTTCCTAATTTTTTAAGCACTTAACTAATCGATTTACAGACATGCAATTAACACCCTCCTTATTCATAGATCCCTTTTGTTAATTACTGCAGCTAAAAACTTTAATTATTCAACACGGATAGACTAGTTTAAGTCTTTCCTATGTACATGCATTTAGAAATAAGCTAATGGTTTTTTTAAGTATCAAATAATTCTAATCTATTTTAGATAGACTTTACCCTTACCTGTCAATATCAATTTAAATTATTAAGGCACATTCTCTCTCTCTCTCTCCTGCTCTCTGAGAAACGGCAACCAATGTAGAAAACCTCTTATCATTTCCAAGTAATGGTTATTGCAGTTCTGCTGGGACTTTGTTTTAATGAATCTTAAATACTTCATTGTACCTTGTTGGGATCAATGAACTAATAGTATGATGAGTCCTTTCACTGAACACAGCACCTTCATGAACTTGCTAAGGAAATGAACTTCTTGATCAAGTCTACATTAAAAATGTTAGAAATCAGGTCTGTAGAGTCTGTGGATATTAATTGCTAGGATTCTAGGCACTCTGGGAGGCTGAAGCACAGCAGGAGGGTGGCTGGAGGTCAGGAGTTCAAGGCCAGCATGAACAAAACATGATACCATCGCTATCAAAAGTAGAAAAATTAGCCAGGCATGGAGGCAGGCGCCTGCAGGCCCAGCTACTTGGGAGGCTGAGGCAGGAGGATGGCCTCGGGCCAGAAGTTTGAGGTGGCCATGATGGCACTCTAGGTCTCAAAATAAAATAAGCATCAGCAATATATTATTAATTTAACATATATGTTCTGTAGTGTTCCATAAATAGGGTATATATTTGAAAAAGAAAAAGCAGGGATTTTTAAAACTAATAAATAGATGTACACCTTAAATATTTTTGATCTAAAGCTTACCAACATGTTAGTTCTTGCCAGTCTTTTAACGTTATGATTTATCAGAGTGATCTTCCTTTATGCAAATCTTTCTGCTGTGTGATTTCTAGTTTTTAGTTCTTTGGTGTAGAAGGAAAACATCCTGTATCGTCCCAGTGTTTCACAGCCTCCCATGGCTGCCACTCCGTCGCCTCATCTCTGGCCGTTTTGTTTACTCCAAAGTGTTCCCAGCAACTCTTCATACTTATCAGTTTATTTAATGTTTAATCAAATTATAACCATAATTAATATAAGTGGCACGAAAATTGTGCGGTCGACTCCTAGAGGCGTGCAGACTAATTGTGGGAGCAGGAGTGTGTGGGAGGGCTAGACAGTGCCAGCTGTGCGTGTCGCTGTGTTCACAGGGCCAGCTGTGCGTGTCACTGTGTTCACAGGGCCAGCTGTGCGTGTCACTGCGTTCACAGGGCCAGCTATGTGTGTCACTGCGTCCACGGGGCCAGCTATGCGTGTTGCTATGTTCAAAGGGCCAGCTGTGCGTGTCACTGCGTTCACAGGGCCAGCTGTGCATGTCGCTGCGTCCACGGGGCCAGCTATGTGTGTCACTGCGTCCACGGGGCCAGCTATGCGTGTTGCTATGTTCAAAGGGCCAGCTGTGCGTGTCTTGTGTCCACGGGGCCAGCTGTGTGTGTCGCTGCGTCCACGGGGCCAGCTATGCGTGTTGCTATGTTCAAGGGGCCACCTGTGTGTGTCATTGCGTCCACGGGGCCAGCTGTGCATGTCGCTGTGTCCACGGGGCCAGCTATGCGTGTTGCTATGTTCAAGGGGCCACCTGTGTGTGTCACTACGTCCACGGGGCCAGCTGTGCATGTCGCTGTGTCCACGGGGCCACCTGTGCGTGTCGCTGCGTCCACGGGGCCACCTGTGTGTGTTGCTGCGTCCACAGGGCCCACTGTGCGTGTCACTGTGTCCACGGGGCCAGCTGTGCATGTTGCTGTGTCCACTGGGCCACCGGTTACTGTGTCCACAGGGCCACTGGTGCCAGTCACTGTGTCCATGGCCTGCTGGTGCTGGTCACTGTGCTTTGGAACAAGGGATGATCAACTTGTTCTGTAGGGAGCTAGATGGTAAATATTTTAGGGTTTATGAGCCATACGGTATCTGTTGAAACTATTCAGGTCTAGTGCAAAAGCTGGCTAGGAAACTAGCAATGGGGACAGCTGGGTGGCAGTCAGGCTTCACCTGCCGCACCAGGCCGCCAGCCGGATGTGGCTCACAGGCCATAGTTTGCTGACCTCTGCTTTATAAAATGAACCAAGCATTAGTTAAACTGGAGTATCACTCAGAAGACCGTTAAAAGGACTTCTCTGTCTCTGAAGAAACTAGAGTAACAAACTCTTTGTTCGGAATTCAGTGGGAAATAGAAGAGATTTGATTCCACAACAAATAAATATTTTTATTATGTCACTCTAAAGAATACAAATTATAAGAAATATTTTGCAAATATTAGGCAAAAGAAGTTTAATTGGCTTGGAGGAATAAAGGCATATTTATAGAGAAAAATAGGTTTATATCTGTGGTAATCATTATCCCCAGTATTATATACAAAAGAGCCTATAACTTATTATCCTGGAAAAATCAAGGTGTGTTCACAACCAGAGGAAGAATCATACTGCGGCACACTCTGTCGTCGCATGCTAAGGCTTCACGTGATTATGGCCTGCTAAGAGAAGAGAATTACAGGACAGTCCCAGTCTTCATGCTAGGGCTCCTCCATCTATAATCAAATTCACCACCCCATAAAAATTGGGAATTCTTAAAACCTGTGGTTTGCATTATTGGTAATGTGGCCACTTGCAGTTTAGTTCTGCACCTTCAAAATGCATTCAGAGAAACTCAACCCCTGACAGTAAGACTCTTCTGGTGCTTTGTCCAGAGCACCTGCCCTGTCCTAATAAAGTATTTATCACCCTGACAGTACAGTTTCATAGTCTCCAATTCCTCCCTGTAAAAGTTTACAGGTCACTTTAGAGCTTAAAGGATAAATCTTTCTGTTATTATTGTGGAATATTGCCAGGGAGTAATCTCCTACTCTAGCCAACTTTCTTTTGTAGAGATGTGTCTTACTGGCCATTTATGCAGAATAAGACTGAAATCAGATTGCATCATATACTGCTTGCCATCTTTATTTTACCGTGACTGAATAATCAGCTGTGCTACAGCTGTTAGCCTGATCTTTCCGTCTCTTGGGACATGTGTTTCATTAAAAAGCAACTGACTCAGAGTTCAGAGTTTTCAGACTTAGTTTGATTTTTCCTCTTCCATATGGTATTAAGATTTAGCCACAAAAACTTGCTGAATGGCAATGCTGTATGCCCATCAGACCTGGACTCTTTATTAGGAAGATTATAGAGAAATCATGTTAAATGGGTTAGGATGGTGCGGTGACCATGTACATGGATTCGGGCATGTTTTCCCTTTGTGATAGGACATTAAAAGCAGAAATGAGCTGGGTAACTGAGTAGTGGGCTTGTAAAGTTCCTTCCCAGGGAGGGACTGTGGCCTTTGTTGAGGAACACGGCAGCACCGGAGGCCTCTGGCAGCACCGGAGGCCTCTGGCAGCTCCAGTCTCTTCCCAGCCTCCAGCTCTTGCCTGTTCTCATTGGTTGGGCCTCTGAATGTCAAAAGTCACCTACAGCCCAGACGTGATCCTCAACTTTCTGTTGGTGCCTTGGCTTAAACACCATTTGATGGCACCTGGATTTGGATTGCCAGCCTTGCCCACCTTCCTGGGCATCAGATTCGTGCATCCAGCAGACTCCTGGGCATCTGTAGCCAGGGGGTCAATGGGCCTCTTGAACCTGTCAGCCCCACATGCAGCTCTCCCACCCACCTGCCTTCACCTTCATTACCTCGCACAGAACAGCTTTTTTCTTAGCCATTTTTCCTGCCTCAGAAAATGACACCACTTTCGGCCAGCAGCACAAGCTGGAGACCCAATTTTCTCATTCCACACATATAAATTCATCAGCAAATCCTGTCATCTCTTCCCCTAGGGGTCTCAAACCTTGCCGCTTCTCACCACCAATGCTGATTCCTGGATACAGCCTCCCGGCACTGTCAGAATAGCTTCCCAAAATGTTTCTCCAGTCCACTCAGACCTTCCAAAGGTCCATTCTCTTCCCAAGTAGCCAGACTGTTAAAAAACACAAGTCGGGCTCAGTGCCTGTAGCTCAGTGAGTAGGGTGCCAGGCACATACACCTAGGACTGAAGATTTGAGCCCAGCCCAGGTCTGCTAAACAACAATGACAACTGCAACCAAAAAATAGCCAGGCGTTGTGGCAGGCGCTTGTAGTCCCAGCTACTTGGGAGACTGAGGCAAAAGAATCACTTAAACCCAAGAGTTTGAGGTTGCTGTAAGCTATGACGTTCCAGCACTCTACCGAGGGTGACAAAGGGAGACTTTGTCTCAAAAAAAAAAAAAAAACCCACAAATCAGATATTTCAGTCTCTATTTAATGATCTCCAGAGTCTTGCCATTGTCCTTTGAAGAAAATCCAAAGTGTTCTCCAGGACCCTGTTTGGACTGGCGGCCACCTGCCGTTCAGCATCATGCTTCAGTCACCACACTCGGGGACATGTCCCGGCTGCCTTTCTGTTCCACAGAAGCCCCAAGCTTTTCTTGCCAGAGGCCTTTCCACTTTTGTCTGGAACCCTCTTTCCTAGAACGTGGCAAGACCTCAGCTGCCCTATATGAAGAGTGAAACCTCTCTCCCCAAATCCTCTGACCCCTAATTTTCTCCATGGTGTTCGCCATCTGGCCGTATTTATTGGGCTGGCTTTGTTCCTTCCCCCTCCTCTCCTGTGAGTTGATTCCGGTTGGTCGCGGAGATTTGATGGGGAAGAATGAATGTAGTGGCGGCTCCTCCGGAGGTGACCACCCACATGGGTGGTGGCAGGTGTGTCAGGTGACCACCCACATGGGTGGTGGCAGGTGCGTCAGGTGACCACCCACATGGATGGTGGCAGGTGGGTCAGCCAACACTGACTCCTCAGCCTACTTACAGGGTCAGACACATGCAGGGGCGGTTCTGCTTCCTACCATGTGGCCATTCCATCACAGGGATGTACCCTTTTTGTTGCTCAAGAGAAAACCGACAACAGTGTTTGCTCAATGCTTGGCTACCATTGTTGACGCAGCAGCGAGAGTTAAATCAGCAGCTCTCGGTGGGCCACCAGAAACCAGGACGTAAGAACAGGTGTGTAGAAGTCACCTGGAGAAGTATAGACGTCTAGTTCAGTCCTGCCAGGTGCCCTCCTCTCACAAAAGTGTCTGTGGTTTCTAGGGTCAAGTACTGAATAGTTAGAGAGGCAAGGAGGAGGAAGAGAGGGCTGTGCAGAGGAAGTCCAGCTCTGAATTTGTCTCCGTCCTCTCCTTCCAAAGCCACCCCCGGCCGTGTGAAAGCTGTCTGTCTGTCTGTCTGTTTTCACAAATCACTTGGCTTGGGTTGTACTATTCTGCCTAAAGACTCAGATAAGCAGTGGACTCTTTGCATACTATCCCTGGCTCTGGAATAGTCAAAGCCAAGCTTGCTGAATCCAGAGACAAGACCAGGACACAAGACCACGGGAAGTCTCTCAGAGGCCGGGGTGAAGAAGTTAAGGTAGAATGTTTCTACAGAAAAGGTAGCCCAGCCCCCCCCCATGCTCAGGATAAACTGCTTAACTCCGGAGTCACCTGGCAGCTTGGAGCTGCCCCCCCAGGTACCTTGAGGGCTTCCCTGGAAGGTGACATTGGCTGTTAATGTCACAGAGGTGTCACTGTCATACTGTTCCCTGTGTATTTCTGTTGTGGGGACTCCTATCCTGGGAACAAACTTCTGCCTCACTAGGGCTTCTCCTGTCAGGGGATTTATGCAAAAAGGAGGGGTGTCCCCCACCCTGTGACCTGGTGGTATCTAACAACCCCCTGTGACCTGGTGGCGTCTAACGATCCCCCGTGACCTGGTGGCGTCTTACGGCCCCCTGTGACCTGGTGGTATCTAACAGCCCCCTGTGACCTGGTGGTATCTAACAGCCCCCTGTGACCTGGTGGCATCTAACAGCCCCCTGTGACCTGGTGGCGTCTAACGACCCCCTGTGACCTGGTGGCGTCTAACGACCCCCTGTGGCCTGGTGGTGTCTAACGACCCCCTGTGACCTGGTGGTGTCTAACGGCCCCCTGTGGCCTGGTGGCGTCTTACGGCCCCCTGTGGCCTGGTGGTATCTAACAACCCCCTGTGACCTGGTGGCATCTAACAACCCCCTGTGACCTGGTGGCATCTAACAACCCCCTGTGGCCTGGTGGCGTCTAACGACCCCCTGTGACCTGGTGGCGTCTAGCGGCCCCCTGTGGCCTGGTGGCGTCTAACGACCCCCTGTGACCTGGTGGCATCACATCAGAGTCACCATGTTATTTCATCTGCCTTTCAGCGTTTGGGACAAGATGATGTGTGGGTCACAGCCCTGTACAGATAGTCCACAACTTACAGTGGTTCAACATATAATTTTTTTACTTTACGGTGGGTTTATTGTGGAATTCCATGAATTTGTGACTTGCAATATTTTCAACTTAGTGACGGGTTTGTTGGGACGTGACCCGTCCTACACTGAGCAACGTCCGTACAGGAGTCTCTTCTTCATTTTGATGCTGTCTGTGTCCTCTGGCCTAAGGGAATTAGCCGGCTGTGATGAACTGAGGCTTGTACCTCGTAGAATCTATCTTGGCAACTCTTCAGATATGTTAAAGAAAAATACACCCTCCTGCTTCCACCAGTCTCTTCCCAGGTTCCATTTGTAATTTCATGTATCCATTCAGAGTTTTTCACCCATCAGAACAACACTGCTTTGTTTTCATGAAATATTTTTATGAGTTTCTTATGTTTTTCATCATGAAGTGCATGGGGACATATAACTCAGCTGTGTGTGTGGAAGCTTGCTCCCCTGTCGCCATTAGTCACTCACAAGCTCCATAGAATACTTCAGACTTTTAAACCACGGACCTCTCATCTTAACACCCCCAGTGTCATTTCAGATTTAGAAAACAAGATGCTTCTGTGACCAGCTTGCAGCCTCAGGAGACCTTGAATCTTTTTTCCGTTTCTTGTTTCTGAGTTCAGGATGCTTGAAACACCTAACTGGCCCCCTGTTTAAAAAGTTTGAGGCCCTATAGCAGGGGTCCTCAAACTTTTTAAACAGGGGGCCAGTTCACTGTCCCTCAGACCGTTGGAGGGCCGGACTGTGGGCCCCGGGACGAGTCGGCTGCTAAGCAGGACAGGCAGCAGCAGCAAAAACACCTGGCGGGAAGGGTAAATGTCCTAGGCAGGATGCATGTGGCCTGTGGGCCGTAGTTTGAGGACGCCTGGCCTAAAGTATAGAAATGCTGCAAATCAGAGGTGACAACTGTGCAGTCACATGCCCTCACAGGGCCCGTGACCAGCGCTGTGGGGACTGGAGGAGAGAGCGACTCGTCACAGCTCATCACAGAAACTCCTATGTGTAGCACCCGCAGCTCGGGAGACAACTGAGCAGGCTCTTGGGTCAGGGGGCCAGGTGTGTGCCACCAGCCCACCAGGGAGCAGCCGCGAGGTCGTGTATCTCCCGGGGTCCAGACCCCAGCTGGCTGCACTGGGCATGGAAATCCCACTGGTGCTGGTGCTGTTCTCACACTTACTCCCCAAAGAGCCAGGCTTGGAAATTTGTGTGAACTGTTAATAGCCTAGGGATAATACAAACTGTTTTTGAGAGGTCCAGGCCAGTTGGGTCGTTGGGCTTGGCTTGGCTTGGCTTTTCTTTTCTTTACTTTTCCTTTCCTTTCCCTCCTCTCCCCTCCCCTCCTCTCCCCTCCCCTTCCCTTCCCTCTTCTTTTTCTTTGAGACAGAGTCTCACTCTGTCACCCTGGGTAGCCTGCCATAGCATCAGCCCCACTCACAGCAACCTCAAACTCTCGGGTTCAAGGAATCCTCCTGCCTCAGGCTCCTGCATAGCTGGGACTGCAGGCACCCACCACAACATTTGGCTGATTTTTAGCTGAGATAAGGTCTCACTCCTGCTCAGGCTGGTCTCACACTCCTAAGCTCAAGGGCTCCTCCCACCTCAGCCTCCCAGAGTGTTGGGATCACAAGCATGAGCCACCACCTGCCTGGCCCTCTTTCTCTTTTAGTTGTAAGAAACTTGGTTTTGTAGAGAAGGAAAAAGGCTTTTCTTGGGTCTCCTCTCAAATTCAGTTTTTGTCAAGTCTCATTGGGATCAATACTCAGAGTAGCTTGTCTCCTCTGCTTCCTTTATAATCAAGTAGAATCTTTTCTTTGGGGTGTTTTTAAACACTCTCTTGAAGAAATGAGGTCGTTTCCTATACAAATTCGTGTTTTTCTAAAATGAGGCATTAGTGAAAGATGGAATAATTTTTCACTCCCTCTGGTGTGTATGAAACTGCTACTAGAATCATGGTGGAATTTTAGGAGCAAGAGAAATAAAAGAACTTTATTCATCTGAGACTAGAATTTCTAAATTAACCACAAATGAATCATTCTTCTATACTCGAGTGCTACTGATTCTGCTGGAAATATATTAATGACAAGGCTGATTGCTGCATTTCACAACTGTGCTTTGCTTCTATTTGTAAATGTGATGTTGCAACGAATTTCTGGATTTTTAATCCAGTCATCTTTTTTTTTTTTTTTGAGACAGTCTCACTCTGCCGCCAAGGCTAGAGTGCCATGACCTCAGCTTAGACCACAGCAGCCTCAACTCCTGGGTTCAAGCCATCCTCCAGCCTCAGCCTCCCAAGTAGCTGGGACTACAGGTGCCTGCCACAACACCTGTCTAGTTTTCTATTTTTGGTTGAGACAGAGTCTCACTTTTGCTCAGACTGGTCTCAAACTCCTGAGCTCAAGCAATCCTCCTACCTCAGCCTTAAGGAGTGCTGGGCTCACAGCCATGATCCACCACATCCAGCCAATCAAATCATCCTTAATCTGGCCCTCTTGCTTTCTTGGGGAAGTAGTGTTCCCAAAATACAGGGATGCTGGACCCTGTTACCCCGCTGTTTTAGGGCAGGGCTTCTCAGACTTTCACTGTGCAAATGCATCACCTGTGGGTAATTTTTAACCTTCTGATTCTGAATTAGTAAGTCAGGGTGGGAGCTGAGATCCTGCATTTCTAACAAGCCCCTGGTGATGCTGTTGTTGCCAGGTCATTGGTCAAACTTAGAATAGCAAGACTTTAGAATCTCTCTGCATAAAAACTCCTGGTTTAATAATTCTGAAGTTGTATGGTGAAGGGTAGGATTAAAAGCGTTAAAGGCGTTGGCATTTGTAAGGACAGGTGGGTGACTGGACGTTACCTTCCTAAAGGCAGACCTGACGCTTCACGCCCTCCCTGCTGGAGACATTCTCTGTACAAAGGCCTTCTCCTTTGTGCCCTTCTACTACTATTTTAGGAGTAAACTGACGCCAGCTTCTGTGGAATCCTTGTGCAGGGTGGTATCTCTGTGCTCCAGGTCCCGAATGCCTACAGTGAGCAAAGTTCCTGGCACCTGACCAAGGGCCATTAAGTGAGTTGGATTGAATCAAACTGAATTGATTGAATTTCACTGGAACAATATAAAGATGACCTGGTTTTGTATCTTTAAAGTTGTTTGTCTCCTCCCTAAGCAATTTATGCTGCTTTTATGTACAGATTCCAAATCATGCTGTCTATACTTGATATCTGATTACAGTATGCTATCTGAAATTGCTGTCTGATTTCCAGAGCTGTATTCCTTCTTTTAGATAATATTCTCCTAAAATGCAACATGAAAAAATAAATATAAGTACAAATTAAAGGCAATGAAGTAGAAGAATAGCAAAGAACTTCTATTCTTAGGAATACTAAACAAAATTCTATCTCCAATCAGAAGACATCGGCAATGACTCCTTGAAGAATTGTATTCTGGGGATGAGAGGGAAGACATCCCTGGCCATATTGGCAGATTCAAACCTTCTGACCCTGAGAGTACAGATTATTATTCTCATGTCCTCAATAAAATATACCAGTCTAAAATATTACAGTTAGTTTATCCACAGCCCATATGACTTCCAGTAAATTATTGTATCAATCTAAGTATTGCACAAATGAATTATAAACGCTATTTTTCATTTTTTTCAGTATTTGATTGTCTTCTTTTATTTTTTAACAGTTTTATTGAGGCATACTTCATGCCATATAATTTTGGGGGTTTTTTTTGTTTGTTTTTTGTTTTTGAGACAGAATTTCACTATGTTGCCTGATAGAATGCTATGGCGTCACAGCTAACAGCAACCTTCAACTCTTGGGCTTAAGCAATTCTCTTGTCTAAGCCTCCCAAGTAGCTGGGATTACAGGCACCCACCACAATGCCTGGCTATTTTTTGGATGTAGTTGTCATTGTTGTTTGGCAGGTATGGACTGGGTTGGAATACGCCAGCTCTGATGTATGTGGCTGGCGCCTTAGCCACTGAGCTACAGGGGCCCAGCCCACATACCATACGTTTTATCCACTAAAAATCTACAATTGGCTTTTAATATATTGACAGAGTTATGTATCCATTACTACGATCAATTTTGGGACATTTTCATTACCCCCAAAAGAAATCCTGCAGCCTTCACCTGTCACCCCCAGTTCCTCCCCTCAACTCCCACCCCCATCCCTATGTAATCACTAATCCGCTCTCTGTGTCTCTAGCTTTGCCTCTTCTGGACATTTCTTATCCGTGGAATTGTGCACTACTTCAGCTTTTCCTTTCTCAGCAGGATGTATTCAAAGTCCATCTACATTGTAGCAAGCCTCAGTACTTCCTTTCCGTGACCCAATAACACTTCAATGCATGGGAGCACCACGTTTTGTTTATTCTTTAGCAGGGGGAATTTAGGTTGTTTCCACTTTGTAGCTGTTAAGAATAATGCCCTAAAAACATTTGTGCACAGGTCTTTGTGTGGAAACACGTTTTCTCTTCTTTATAATTTTGGATTAATATGAGGGTACCTACAGTAGGTTACCTTGTTTGCGTTTGTTAGGGAGAGCCCAGGTTGCTGCTGAGCCCTTCACCCCTACATTGTGCCCCTTAGGTGGGAATTTACCAAAGCACCTCCTCTCCTCCCCCCAGAAATACGTTTTCATTTCTCTTGGAAATACACCTAGGATTAAGTTTGCTGAGTCATAGGGTAACTTCATCTCTGACTTTTTGAGGGACTGCCATGTTTTCCAGAGTCACTGCACCATTTTACATTCCCCCAGCAGCGTGTGATGGTGCCACCGTCTCCTTCTCTCCAACACTTGCTGTCCTCTGTCTTTTTTTCTTTTTTCTTTCTTTTTTTTTTTTTTTTGAGACAGAGTTTTACTCTGTCGCCCTGAGTAAAGGACCGTGGCATCACAGCTCACAGAACCTTACTCTTGGACTCAAGTGATCCTCTTGCCTCAGCCTCCTGAGTAGCTGAGACTACAGTTCCCCAACAGAATGCCTGGCTACTATTTCTATTTTTAGTAGAGACGGGGGTCTCACTCTTGCTCAGGCTGGTCTCAAACTCCTGAGCTCAGGTGTCCTCCCAGCTCGGCCCCCTGAGTGCTGGGATTACAGGTGTGAGCCACACACCCATCCTGTCATCTGCCTTATGATTACAGCCATCCTCATGGGTATGAAGTAGTATCTCACTGTGGTTTTAATTTGCATTTCTCTGATGGACCAATTATGTGGACCATCTTTCCTTGTGTTTGTTGATTTGTATATCTTCTTTAGAGAAATGTCTGTTTAAATCCATTGCCGATTTTTTAGTTGGGCTTAATCTTTTTGTTATTGAGTTATAAGAGTATTTTATATATTCTAGATCAGTGGTTCTCAACCTTCCTAATGCCGCAACCCTTTAATACAGTTCGAGACCTGTCGAGACCCACAGGTTGAGAACTGCTGTTCTGGATACAAGTGGCTCATCAGATACATGATTTGTGAAAATTGTTCCCCATTCTGGGGGTCATCTTTTCACTTTCTTGGTAGTGTCTTTTAAAGCATCAAAGTCTTCAATGTTGATAGAATTCATTTATTTTTCATCAATTGCTTGTGCTTTTGATGTCATCCCCAGAAGCCCGTGTCTCCTCCAGTGTTAGGAAAGTTAACACTGTTTTCTTCTCAGAGTCTTTGTGAGTTCATGTTGAGGTGTTTGATCACTTTTGCCTGAATTGTTGCATTCTTTTATTTTTTTAAGTGCTGTGATCTCGGCTACCACGCAAGTCTGAACAGAGCCCTGAGAACGTACCTCTCTGCAGAGTATAACCTTGAAACCTCCAGGCACGAGGGCTTAGACATTATCGAGAACGCCGTGGACAACTTGGAGCCCCGGAGTGATAAGCAGAGGTTCATGGAGATGTGCCCGGCCGCTTTCTGTCCCCCAGTGAAGTTTGAGTTCCAGTCTCACATGGGTGATGAGGTCAGTGAATATTTTTAAACTAACGAATCGAATCGTCTCTTCACTTAGATTTCTCTGCACCTGCTGTGAACCGACAGTTGTGAGAATTCTCAGTTGTTCGCCTCCCCCTCCCTTGCACGGGGTCTCAGCATGATAGTGGGATAGAATCAGCCACACCACCTTTTAGAGCAAGGATCAAACCCTCAGAGAACCACAGAGGCCATGTAAGTGTGCACATCCGGAAGGGAAGCTCTACCGGGTTCCAGAACAGTTGGAAAATTCTTCCTCCACCCAAACACGTTCAAATTTAAATTAACAACTAAACATCCTGCTGGCCTAATAGAATTTGTCTGAAAACTGCTTGCAATCCTAATTTAAAGATTTTCTTAAAGAAAACTACAGTAGAACCTCTGTAAGTTGACTGCCCCAGGGACCGTAATAAACTGGTCAGCACACGGAGGTGGTCACCATAAGGAACAAGGCCTGCTGTACAGAGAGCACATGTGGTGCCTGCCAGAGCTATGAAAATCAGGTCAACCTCAGGAGGTGGTCGGGTGGGAAGTTGGCCAGCCATGGAGGCTCTGCTGTAATTAGGCAGGAAAATAGAATAAAGAAAAAAAATTCAAAAATTTTTTTAAGAGTCAAGTTGGCTCCAAACTGGTACAATGAGCACTAGAAATCGCATATTATGGCTTATGTGAATTAGGTTTTCTATCTTATTTTACTCAAAAAAAACATTTAAACTGATTATCAGTTATAGTTGTTTGTATTGTTTTCTATGGACAGGGGAAAACAAGAAAAACCAATGAACAGAGCCTGCTTGGTGGCACTTGATGTCCCAGCTTGCAAAGCAAAACTCACAGATAAAAACTACTCAACTTTAGCTTATTGCAGTGGCAATCTGTTTTTTAAAATAGATACAATATCCATGGCAGATTTCTGCAGTGTCATATTTTTTCCTGAAACACATTCATACACACACACACACACACACATTTGTGTATGTAATATATCTATACCTGCTGTATTTCTAATTTAATTTTATTTATGTTTCATAGAGTAAATTGCCTGCTTAGAAATGGTAAGCCGGCTTGGCACCTGTAGGTCAAGCAGCTAAGGCGCCAGCCACATACACCAGAGCTGTTAGGTTTGAATCCAGCCCAGGCCCACCAAACAACAATGACAACTATAACCAAAAAAAACAAATAAATAGCCGGGGTGTTGTGTGGTGGGTGTCTGTAGTCCCAGCTACTTGGGAGGCTGAGGCAAGAGAATTGCTTAAGCCCAAGAGTTTGAGGTTGCTGTGAGCTGTGACTCCATGGCACTCTACCCAGGGTGACATAGTGAAACTCTGTCTCAACAACAACAACAAAACACAGAAAGAAAGAAACGGTAAACCATTGTGGCGCTTGTACCTAAATTTTCACAAGCAAGATGAATGGCTTCTCTCACCTTCCCCAAACCAAGTAATTGCTATTTTCACTTGTCAGCTGACCATACAATAAAAATAGGATAGTGAAATACCACAGACAAGTGACTTCAGTTGGATACTAATGGTTTTATTATTAATAAAATGAGGCTGTTGCCTCCCTTTTATGACCAGTTCTGCCAAGGAGCGGTAATCTCCTTGAGGCTTTGGAAACTCCACTAAAGGCACCCCTGTCAGCCAAGAGCATTTCTATGGCGAGGATGGTAAGAAATGGTTTGTTTCTGCTGCAGTCCTTTTTTTTTTAAATTGAGACAGAGTTTCACTATGTCGCCCTGGGTAGAGTGCTGTGGAGTCACAGCTCACAGCAACCTCAAACTCTTTGGGCTCAAGCGATTCTCTTGCCTCAGCTTCCCAAGTAGCTGGGACTATAGGCGCCCACCACAATGTCCGGCTATTTCTTTGTTTGCTGTAGCAGACCCAGGCTGGGTTCGAACCCACCAGCCCATCAGGTGCATGGGGCCAGTGCCCTACCCACTGAGCTATGGGCACTGCCATTGCTGCAGTTTTCATAGTGCTCCACCTTTGACTTTTCATCATTGAGATCATGGCCAAAATAGCTTCTACCAACACCTAAGAGCAGTGGCCTCCTCAAGTTCAAGGTGCGTGGCGGGATGTGGCTGATGCTGGTAGGAGAAGCCACGGCTGAAAGATGCTAAAGGTGGTCCCTGGCACCTGGGAGTGCTGCTGTTAGTGTGTATCAGGCACTGCTGTAGAAGCTTTCTGGGCTGGTGCCCTGGATTCCCACAATAGCCCTGTGGTACAGGGACTCTGGGCATCCTCACTTTGCAGACGAGGAAACTGAGGCTTTGATCGTCCACAGCCTCCTAGCTAGTCGGTGGCAGAGCCAGGCGAGCTGACTGCCTGGTGGGCTTCTGTTCTAACCAAGACACTCTGCTGCCCTCTGGTACCTGTCCTCTCGCGCTGGCCTCTGCTCTCTGCCTGGGGGTCACCACGGATCCCAGGGATGAGACCAGCAGCGGCACCCCATCTCGGGACCGCCCGTTCCTAGGGTGTGCTTCCTGCCCTGCCGTGTCCCAAGCACAGCCACGCCGGGCACTGCCTTCTGTCCTGGCTGGCTGCTGGCGTGACAGGTCCGCGTTTACAAGCAAAGGTTTGAGGCAGCTGCTAAAAGTAAATATGTGACTGGAATTCTGAAAGGCTGAGCGTGATTTGCACGGTGCTTCTATAGGAGAACCTTGCCGCTGAGGCTGGCCGGTGGTGCCCTGCTCCAACGCAACGTCATTTTTTGAACTTTCAAAGGTTAAGGGTACACAAGTTTTGTTTACATACTTCGTTTGGGACAGATTGAGTCAAAGTTATAAGTGTTGCCCCTCGTCGAGCTGGTGAGCAGTAACCCATCCCCTCTCATCACGGCCCTTCACCTCAGCGTGATTTCCATTCATTTTACTGCTATGTAGGCCCAAAAGCGTTGATCCAACAGTACTGACTTGATGTTACGTGCATTGGAGTGTTGATCCAACAGTTCTCACTTGGTGTTTACCTGCACTGGAGTGTTGATCCATCAGTACTCACTTGGTGTTACGTGCACTGGAGTGTTGATCCATCAGTTCTCACTTGGTGTTACGTGCACTGGAGTGTTGATCCTTCAGTTCTCACTTGGTGTTATGTGCACTGGAGTGTTGATCCATCAGTTCTGACTGGGTGTTACGTGCACTGGAGTGTTGATCCATCAGTTCTGACTGGGTGTTACGTGCACTGGAGTGTTGATCCATCAGTTCTGACTGGGTGTTACGTACACTGGAGTGTTGATCCATCCGTTCTCACTTGGTATTATGTGCACTGGAGTGTTGATCCATCAGTTCTGACTTGGTGTTACGTGCACTGGAGTGTTGATCCATCAGTTGTTCTGACTGGGTGTTATGTGAACTGGAGTGTTGATCCATCAGTTCTCACTTGGTGTTACGTACACTGGAATGTTGATCCATCAGTTCTCACTTGGTATTATGTGCACTGGAGTGTTGATCCATCAGTTCTCACTTGGTGTTACGTGCACTGGAGTGTTGATCCATCAGTTCTGACTGGGTGTTACATGCACTGGAGTGTTGATCCTTCAGTACTCACTTGGTGTTACGTGCACTGGAGTATTGATCCATCAGTTCTCACTTGGTGTTACGTGCACTGGAGTGTTGATCCATCAGTTCTCACTTGGTGTTACGTACACTGGAGTGTTGATCCATCAGTTCTCACTTGGTATTATGTGCACTGGAGTGTTGATCCATCAGTTCTGACTTGGTGTTACGTGCACTGGAGTGTTGATCCATCAGTTCTGATTGGGTGTTACATGCACTGGAGTGTTGATCCTTCAGTACTCACTTGGTGTTACGTGCACTGGAGTGTTGATCCATCAGTTCTCACTTGGTATTACGTGCACTGGAGTGTTGATCCATCAGTTCTCACTTGGTGTTACGTGCACTGGAGTGTTGATCCATCAGTTCTCACTTGGTGTTATGTGAACTGGAGTGTTGATCCATCAGTTCTGACTTTGTGCTGAGGACATGTGTTTGTTTCTTCATTCCTGTGATGTTTCACTCAGCAGAAGTTCCATCCAGTTCCTTCCAGGTTGTCCAAGAAGACACAAGCTCACCATTTTTATGGCTGTGGTGCCCCAAGCACATTTTACTAATCATGATGTGTTTTCTGATTCCCCATCAGGTGTGCCAGGTCAGCGCCCAGCAGCCCGTCCAGGCAGAGCTGATGCTCAGGTACCAGCAGTTGCAGTCCCGCCTCGCCATGCTCAGAATCGAGAATGAGGAGGTGAGCACACTCTCCGCCCCGCAGTGGTCTGAAGTCCTGCCTGAGCTGAAAAGCACATGGCCTGGGCATGTTTAATTTTCAAAATGCAAACTCTCAGTCACACATTTTCAGCCCTGAGCATTCTGACAATACTCTTTG
Source organism: Galago senegalensis (assembly GCA_963575145.1). Lineage (NCBI taxonomy): Eukaryota > Metazoa > Chordata > Mammalia > Primates > Galagidae > Galago > Galago senegalensis. The sequence goes on along the minus strand of CAUYTI010025427.1, from coordinate 4,306 downwards.
CAGGAGATTAATGCACAGATGCCATATTCCATCCAGATTAATCCTTTCCCAGAGGTTCACTGCATGTACATATAAGCACACCTTTTTCTCTTAAATTGTAATTCATACTGAAAATAGTTTCCATAGATGACCTAATTTAACATATACATCCACAAACCTACCATCATGTGTAGAGGGGAACTATTAGCTGACAGGTTAATCCCGACTTGTGAAATTAGAGCAGTACATGGTTTTTCTCTTTACATTTTCCTTTAGTCTCTAAGTTTTGGTACCAAACATGGCATTACTGACATAAGAAGTGCAAAATCATATTTAGAAGTGGTGCTGAGTGAGGGCAGAAAAATGTTTCCTTGCTGACATGACTAAATTTAAACAGATAGTAGATGAAACATGAATTGTCAGCGTATGTTGGGCCAGGAAGCAATTGTACAATTCAGCTGCTTGTTTTTGAAATTTAACTTATTTGAATCCATGTTCTCCTAAAATAGAAATACGAACCCAAAACATTTCTTGTATTAGTTAAGGCCATCAGTTGCAGTTTACAGGAAACAAAATGAAACTTACTCAAGTTAAAAAATTAGCTTACTCAGGTGACACCTGTGGCTCAGCGAGTAGGGTGCCAGCCCTGACTGAGGATGGTGGGTTTGAACCCCGCCCGGCCAAACTGCTACAACAAAATGGCCGGGCGTTGTGACAGGTGCCTGTAGTCCCAGCTACTCAGGAGGCTGAGGCAAGAGAATCACCTAAGCCCAGGAGCTGGAGGATGCTGTGAGCAGTGTGATGCTGCCACGACACTGGCTTACTGCTCAGTGTTTGCTGTAGCCCCAGACGTTACTGGGTTTGTGTTCAAATGATGTTATCAGGAGTATCTGTCTGTCTGTCTCTCTCTCTCTCTCTCTCTCCCTCCCTCCCTCCCTCCCTCCCCTTCTCCCTCTCTCTCTCATCACTTGGAAGTGACTTCTTCCAGGAAAGACCCAGAACCACATGGTCCCTTACAGCTTGCCACCTCTCCCCATCCCAGCATCCTTATCTCTGAAATAGGACTCACTCTGCTCTGACAGGGCTTCAGTCATGGGCTCTTCTGGACCTACCACAACGTCCAGGAAATGGGGTCGTCTGCCAGGCCAGATGATGGTAACTCACAGAGCCCTATGACTGGCAAATCCTATATTTCTAGAAACAGACAATTCCTAAAATGAAGGAAAATGGGGCACAAAGAGAAAAATAACTGGCGATGATAATGCGAATTATCAAAATTCACGTTCATCCCGTTTTATCTTCATCCCAGGGGGAGGTTTGAGTGATGTGTGTTTGTTTCTGTTAAGAAAGAATGATGTGGGCGACGCCTGTGGCTCAAAGGAGGAGGGCGCCAGCCCCATATGCTGGAGGTGGTGGGTTCAAACCCGGCCCCAGCCAAAAACTGCAAAAGAAAAAAAAAAGAAAGAATGACGTATTTCCAGGCCAGATAATTTGCTCAAAACATGTTGTGGCTTTCTGACTCCCATTATTCCTCAAGAACCCAAACCATCCCTTTCAAATGTGTATTTAAGGTACAGCCTGTGTGATATCCGTGTGGAGGGTCACAGGTGTGTCCAGAGCAGGCACCGCTGTGCTCCCTGAGGAGTTGCAGAGCTCAGGGTTCTGGCCAGGCATCACGAAATACTCACCTCCTGGAGCTTCCCAGACTATTCTGCCTACAGTTTGCTTGTCCAATGACTTCCAACTTGTTCATGCATATCTTCCTGCTGTTGTGTTTGGAAAGCATTCTCTAAAGTCTAGAAAAATAGCATATTATACACAAGGTCAAAGCTGGAGGCTCACCAGCCTGTTTTATTTGACCCCCTCAATATTCTGACCTGTTTTTAAAGTCCAGCAACTCTGGGTCTGCATTGCCTCCTGCAGTGAAGGGCAGGGTAGGGGCTGATTCCACTTTGCCTTGGTCATTCTCCTCCCAGTGCCCTCATATCCCCCTGCTCCTGTCTGGCCTCTGCAGACCTGAGTCTGTGCCCCTTTAGGTGTGATGTGGGGAAGCACAGTGACCTTGTATACCAGCAGAGCTGGGTGGTGCTGTGGGAGGGTTACTTTTTAAAATTAAAACTCAGCTGAAGCAGCACACAAATTGTCCTGCCCTGATGCCCCTCATGAGCCTGACTACTGGACTGTGATTTGTGGGACACAGAACAAAACTTACTGCAGTGCACCAGGATTCCCAAACAAAGCAAGATTTAGATTTTTGACAATCAGTCGTTTTCCATAGGAGTAGAAGGGAAAAAGGTTTCAGTATATGTCAAGGTGCCCTGGGACAATGGAACAGGTGCCCCTAGGGAATGAGCTGGTGGGGAGCTGAGGCCACACAGCAAGAGCTTTGAGAGCCGTGGTAAAAGTTTTGTTAGTGTGGCTCAGTTCATCTCAGTACAGTAAGGATTCGTCGAGCACCTTCTATGTTTGAGGTACATCACTAGGTGCGGGGAGTACAGAGATGAGTAAGTCCCAGGTAGCGTCTGTCTGGCATGAGAGAGGGAAAGACTATAGAAGTTAAGTCCTTGGGAACTACGCGGCTGTCCTTGCTGATGTGGGGTCTGTGCAGCACTTTACAATAAGTGAGCACCACGCCTCCCCTGCCACTGATAGATGCGAGGGCACAAAATCCACAAATTAATGTCAAGCCAGTGCATACAAGTGAGGAAACACGTGCGTAATTCTCTGCCTTTGTACAAACAGACATATACACGCTCAGAAAGCCCAGAATTCACTGGGCAGAGTAGAGTATAAATGTCTTAACACAATAACTAAGTAAATGTCATAAAGTCTATGTTAACCAGTTTGATGAAAATATTTTAAATTGTATATGAAAACACTACACTGTACCCCACGATTGCATTAATGTACAAAGTTGAGGGAGAACTTCCTCCACTTTTACAAAAGCACGGACAGGACAGCTGACGGAACGTGAACCTTTGCTCAAACCCTAGGCTGCTCTGGCAAATGGTCCTGCTTGAAACTGCCAGAGGCCCCTTGGAAGAGAACTTCTATCCCGTGAGCCCACAGACATACACATATGGCCCATGACAAATTTCGTTTGCTCTACAGTGCTTGGGGTTTTTTTCTAAGTTTATTGCTGTCAGTTAAAAATTATAAGTTTTCATAAAAATGCCAATATTCACCATGTAACAAATCTGATCACACTGGACTCACGTTTCTGCCCAGCAGTAACTGGCATCCCTCAGACTCAGCCTGTGCTTTCTCTTTACCATGTGCTCCACTCAGCCCACTGGCCTCACTTTCATTTAGAATATTAAGAGATATTGGGAGTTGTCATCACTTGCCTTAACATAGGGAAGAAAGCAGTGAAACGTTTGTGAGACGGCTTCAATACACTTGTATATGGGCAGGTAAAAGGCCTGAGAAGGGCTTAAATCTGTGTTTGATGGAGATAACGAACTGTGACAGGATCTCACTGTCACCCTGGGTAGAGTGCTGTGGTGTCACAGCTCATAGAAACCTCAAACTCCCAGGTTCAAGCAATCCTCCTGCCTCAGCCTACCTGTAGCTAGGACTACAGGAGCCCGCCATGCCCAGCTAATTTTTCTACTTTTAGTAGAGTTGGGATCTCACTTGCTCAGGTTGGTCACAAACTCATGAGCTCCAGCAGTCCACCCGCCTTGCCTCCCAGAGTGCTGGGATCACAGGCTGAGCTGGGTGATCACCCATGCTGGGATCACCATGTCTGACCTTGGCTTTCAAGTTTGGTGTCTCCTTCTACCAAACCCAGCTGCATTTCCCTGCTGCTGGCGGGGTCCTTACAGGCTCACATGTGATGTTGGTTATTGGCCTCGTGTCATCTGCCATGACTTATTAACGTGGCTTGAGTATGTCAGAACCCGTGTTATTCTGCACCACGGTACCCCAAGGGATAATACACAGTCCCTGCTATAGAGTCTGGTGGCGTCAGTCACTCCCAACATTTGTCCAACAATCTCAGATTCAACTGTGAGATTACTTCCTCTGAGAAGGAAGCTGAAAAAAACTGGGACAGGGCCGCTGATTGGGATGCTCCTGAAGCATCTGCTCACCTCCATGGGCCTTCCCCTTCCCAGGGAGCACCTGCTCACCTCCATGGGGCCCTCCCCTTCCCAGGGAGCACCTGCTCACCTCCATGGGCCCTCCCCTTCCCAGGGAGCACCTGCTCACCTCCATGGGCCTTCCCCTTCCCAGGGAGCACCTGCTCACCTCCATGGGCCCTCCCCTTCCCAGGGAGCACCTGCTCACCTCCATGGGCCCTCCCCTTCCCAGGGAGCACCTGCTC